>ML402015.1:906-84242 GCA_005239525.1 Nicotiana knightiana | reverse complement strand
AGGGGGGGATGAATTGTTTACTATTTAAAATTTAGTCGACTAACACAAGGATTAGTTAACTGACCACAGAACAGAATGAAAGAAAGCAGTAAAAAGAAGTAAATAACACCCAAAGATTTATACTGGTTCAGTACCGTTGTGGTACTTACATCCAGTTCCCCTTGGGTCACAAGGGTTCCCTTAAGATACTTGAACAAAGTTACAATACAGATGGTTTTATCGTGTTCACCACCAACGAACAATATCAACACTTGAGTTAAAAATAATTGACACAACTCTCTTTTTGTATTCTAGATCTACCTATCTTTTGATACACTGATAACTGAGGATTACAGTATATGAACTAAGAAGTAGACAGATTTAGAATACAATGTGTGTAGTTACGCAGTCTTCTTCTTGAGGAATCAACCTTCTTATAGGAGAGAAAAGAGCCGTTGAGTCTTCAGCGAAATCAGAGGCACAAGATCTTTGATTAAGGGATTTGACCCAAGGGGTGTCTCTTCGAATCTTGCTCTTTGAAGAGCCCAGATCCGATTGTGATTTTCCTTGTCACAGCTTGATTGAAGGAGTCGTTTACGCTTGGAGAAGCTTAATTCACGTGCGCAGTAACTGCTAACAATCTTCGTGATTTGAGAATCCATGATTGGCATTCTGAGTTATCCATGATTGGCAATCTGAGTTCCCTTGATTGAGGACGAGTCAATCTGCTTCTCTTGATTGTCCATTAATGTTGTGACAACATCTTCATTCTTTCCTTTTTGTTTGTCCTGCAAATATAACATAAGATAATATTGTCATCATTGAAACTTGAACTTAAACCTATCAATCTCCCCCTTTTTTATGATGACAATCAATAAAGAGTAAACAAAGTAAGTTAAGATACATCCCTTTTAAGGAGTTTCTCCCCCTGAGTTATTGCTTCCCCTGAGATTATGTTGTTCCATTATGCTATCTCCCCTTGAGTTGTTTACGCACATTTTCTCCCCCTTTGAGTTCAATCAAAAAGGAAAGAGAAACATATAGAGCAAGATAAAATATAATGTACATACTAATAAGGTGGTTAGAGCCTTCAACAGAGGCTTAGTTAGTCCATACCAAAAGATTGTCTAAAAGCAACGACCAACAAAAAATAAGCAAAAGCAAATTTTTTTTGTTTCATAACAGCACGACCAGAGGTATTAACTTCGTCCCGAAAATTATTTGAGGGTGTTGATCACTTTGGTGCAGATGGAGTCATAGGAATGCTCAACATCCTTGGCGATTTTGTCCATCTTTTCACTCATGGAGTTGAAAGCCCTGGTTCTTTGTCTCCTTATAGCTCCTATGTCTATCCGAAGCTTGGACACATCTATTGTCACGACCCAAACCGACGGGCCGCGACGGGCACCCGGTACCTTACTCAACCGAGTACCAACGTAACATATCATTCTTATCACATCATCATATACACGTGATATACGGGCCTAATAGGCCAACATGGTCATTTATAAACTCAAAACATAAGCCAAAAAGGCCATACAAACATTTGTATACATGACATCTGTCTACAAGCCTCTAAGAGTACACACTTAACACAAAAGTCGGGATAGGGTCCCGCCATTCCAAACAATACTCGTCTAAATCATAATGACCAACAAGCAACTCCGGAGCAAATGGAGCGCACCAACATCTTCTGCTGCGCTGATAGCCTACTTGGAGGACTCTCGACCTGTCTATCGGGACCTACGGGCATGAAATGCAGCGTCCCCAGGCAAAAGGGACGTCAGCACGAATAATGTACCGAGTATGTACAACACATAAATAAGTGCATGACAGACATGGAAGAAATATAGAGTAAGTGATTCAACCTGTAAGTCTGGATAACTCTATAAATCATGAAATACTTATAGTGTCATGCATATGTGTATGAATGTCATGTCGTGCATAGGTACATGTTTCATAACATCATCAGGCCTCTGAGGGCATCCCATCATATCATCTCGGTCACTGTGGGCTAAATCATCAACGTATACCAACTGATCAGGTGGTGGTGCTTATATAACGCCATAACCTTTCCCATATCCCATACATATATATACATATATATACGCGTATATAACTCCATCTGGTCATGGGTCAATATGCATGTATAAATACATGAAATGCATATGAAATACGTTAATAAAATCTCTTGGTACGTCATAAGACCAATATGCCTCTGATTAATATCATGAAATAAACTTTTTTCAACTGACGTATTTTTCTGAGACCCAGGAACAGATGATAAAATAATAGGACACATGGAAATTCAAGAACATAGGCACCTCTAATACTTCTATGAATAGAGTCATTTATGGAAGTTGTGCATTTTCTCGTTTCGTTTGTATCATACAGGTCATGCCAAAAGAAAGAAGGGATAGCCTTAACATACCTGAGTCGATTCTCTTGACAATCCTTCTAATACACGTCAATTGCGACAAAGCACGTGACGACAAGATCAGGGTAGGAAAAAAATCATATAGATTTTTCCAAAAGCAAATTCCTAGCCACTGAATCATAAACGATCTAATTTTCGAAATTTTCATATTAAAATAGGCAAAAACAAATTTGCTAAGACCTCTTCCAAAATGATGTTATCCTGAATTGAGACCTCCCCAAAAGTACAATGGTATTTTTCTTTATCAATTCTCATAACATCAAAAGAGAAAGAATAAATAAATGAGGTAAGCTTGGCAGGAACTTAGAAATCAGAAAGACAACGTTAAAAGCATGAAAAGAGAGAATGTTCAAGTGGAAAACATTAAAATAAATAGTACAAAATATTGAATTGGAGAAATCTTCTAAGGCTTTTTTTGATAAAGGACGTTACTATGTCTTAGCCAAGAATTTCTTCCAAAGTGACACCTAGCAAGGTTATCTAAGAGTCACTTAAAGACTCTTATGTTGTTTCCACGTTTTGGGAGGATATCCTTATCCAATAATTAACCATTAATCATCTTACTTAATTATTAATCTCCCATTAAAATCAATAATTGTCCACATAATTAGGAATTTTCTCCAACTACTTAAAATACTACTCACTTTTAATACCCTTTGTACACCTTACGATCATGGTCATGTGGTACCTTATATGTCACTAGTCCATAAATACCGGATATTTTAGTTCGAGCTGTATTTTATCCCAACCTGACAAACTTAGACGAAATTCATTTTCTTCGATTTACTTACCCTCTCACCTTCACTAATTTACTCATCACTTGTTTGAAATAGCATAATACTTATAATCCCAAAATAATCTCATTCCCGAACTGGAGATGTGTTTGGGGGTAAATGGCGCCAAGTCTACTTTCATAATTTCCAGAATATGAGAAATAAGAAGACCATAGGGCAGACATGCAGCAGAGGAGGAAATATCCCCGATACTTTCAAGAATATATTGACAAATCCACACAAACCAATCAAGACATTTACTACTATTAACCAGATAGTAGAGGACAAAAACATCTCTAGTGGACAAAGAGGTGAGGGACCCAGATCTGGGAAGAAGGGTAGTGGCAATCATGTGGGCCAAGTCACAGTGTTCAAACTTGAGATTTTTGGGGCCAATGTCAGGGGTTTATCAGACAGAAAATTTTTTGCTTCATCAAAGGACACTTCAAAGTCTTTGGGCCAAGAATTTTGGACAAATACACCATATCCACTAATCTTGGCGGAAAGATCTTTTCAAATTGGAAGGAATCTAAAACATTCTAGTACCTAAAATCATAGATTCCAAATCATCTTTATCATTCACAAAAATATTTGCATAAAATATTCGCACAAGTTCTTCATACACAGAATTGCCAAGAGTGTCAAATAAAGAGGAAAGGTGCTGAAAATCAAAAATTGCAGTCACATCACAATGAAGGCTTTTCATAAGAGAGAGACTTACAGAGCGTCCATAAGCTTGCCTTTTCACTGGGGCCATAGAAGATTAACGTTTCTTCAGGACCAAATTCCAAGCGTTCCACCTTGCCCTTCTTGCATGCAGCCTTTTTGGGGGTTTTCTCCATGGGTCTCATCCTGTCCTTTTTCTTGCTAATAGGATGATTTTCAGATGAAGTACTGCTATCGTTGTCTGTTTTGAGAAAATCTGAGTCAATGGATGACTGCACATCCACAGGTTCTTCAGTGTTGAGATATTTTTGAAACCTTCGATTGCGTCTGGTTGCAGAGGAGGGATTTATTTTGGCCATAGTGAGAGGTGTTGTTTGGTAGGAAATGAGAGGAGTAGTTTTTATATGGAGGGTTTTTATCGAGGAGTTTGAGAAGAGTGAAGAGGCGTCTTGGTTAATGAAAGGGTTAAGTTCAGACGGAAGTGATGGTTCAAAAGTGACTGATCGGCGGTACTTGTAATAATTGCACTTCCACAAAAAAGTAATTAGAACACAGATAATTAAAAGAAATATTCTAAAAGCGTGTAAAATAATTTAAACACTTAAGAAAATGTTTGATTTAAAAATTTGGCACAATGCCAATCTTCTTCCGGAGAATGCAGAATATTTCTTCCAAAAGAGGTTTAGTAAAAATATCAGCAAGTTGAGAGTCAGTACTAATGAACTCTAAAGTAATATCACCTTTTGCTACATAATCACAGATAAAACGATGTTTAATTTCTATATTCTTTGCTCTAGAATGATGCACAAAATTTTTAGATAAGCAGATAGCACTAGTGTTGTCACAAAAAATAGTAGTAGAAGTAAGAGATAAATAATCAAGAAGTTGGTGCATGATCCATAGGACTTGTGTACAACAACTTCCAACAACTAGGTATTCTGCCTCAGTTGTTGATAGTGCAACACAAATTTATTTCTTGTTGTGCCAAGATACTAATGCATTTCCTAGCAATTGACATGTCCCACTGGTACTCTTCCTATCAATCTTCTCTCCTGCAAAATCAACATCTGAAAAGCCTCTCAAAGAGAAATTGTTAGAGTGATCATACCACAGTCCTAACTCAGGAGTACCAATTAAATATCTAATAATACGTTTAACAACAGTAAGATGGGATTCCTTAGGAGCCAACTGAAATCTAGCACATTTACATACACTAAACATAATATCTGGTCGACTTGCAGTTAAATAAAGTAGAGATCCAATCATCCCTCTATATATGGTTTCATCAACCATTTTTCCTTTGTTTTCTTCATCTAGCACTGTAGTTGGACTCATTGGGGGTGCCAATAGCCTTAGCGTTTTCCATCCCAAATTTTTTGATGAGCTCCTTGGTGTACTTGGTTTGGCTGATGAAGATCCCTTTAGGGGATTGCTTGATTTAAAGTCCAAGGAAGAAGGTCAGTTCACTCATCATGCTCAATTCAAATTCTCCTTTCATGACAAGAGCAAATTCTTCACCAAAGAAAAGAGTTAGGGATACCAAAGATAATGTCATCTACATAAATTTGAGTAATAAGATTACCTGAATTGGATTGCTTAATAAAAAGGGTTGTATCGATATTACCTCGTTTGGAACCTTGATTTAGAATGAAAGAACTTAACCTTTCATACCATGCTCGAGGAGCTTGTTTGAGACCGTATAGAGCTTTAGTCATTGTATACATGGTTTGGAAAAGTGGAATTTGCAAAACCAGGAGGTTTCTTCATGTATACTTCTTTAGAGATATAACCATTTAGAAACGCACTTTTAACATCCATTTGAAATAATTTGAATCCTTTGTGAGCAATGAAGGCAAGTAGAATTCAAATGGATTCAAGCCTTGCCACAGGTGCAAAGGTTTCATCATAGTCGATTCCTTCCTGTTGAGAGTAACCTTGGGCCACCACTCTTACTTTATTCCTAACAACTTGACCAGATTCGTTCAATTTGTTTCTGAAAACCCACTTAGTTCCGACGACAGAAGAATTTTGAGGCTTTGGAACTAATTTTCAGACTTTATTTCTTTCAAACTGATCTAATTCTTCTTTCATAGCACTAATCCAATGAGAATCCTTCGGAGCTTCATCCACTTTCTTGGGCTCATTTGAGAAATGAGAGCTACATGAGATTTGTTCTTTTGAGATCTCCCTGTATTTATTCCCTCTTATGGATCTCCTATAATGAATTTGTAAGGATATCCTGGTTCATTCTTCCATTCATTTGGAGTATTTTCTAGAGACACCTTTTTGTTGATAGTCGACTGATCTGGTTGAGGTAGGTCAAGATCTTCTGGAGGAACTTCAGCTTGCTGAGTCTGTAGATTAGTTGACTCATTTTGATGATCCTTACCTACAATAACAGACTTTGGAGCACAAGAGAGTTCCTCATGTTCAGGAATATGTTCATTCCTTGGGCGAGGGTTAGTATCAACAAAAACAACATGAATAAATTCTTCAATACATAAGGTTATCTTAGTATAAACTCTATATGCTTTACTTGAAGGAGAGTGCCCAAAAAATATACCTTCATCACTCTTTGGATCAAGATCTTCTGGTGGAAAAAGTGGATGTTTGGTTTCTTACCATTCCACAGTTCATAGGGAGTCTTTTTAAGAATTGGACGAATAAGACATCTATTAATGATATGACATGCTGTACTCACAGCTTCTGACCAGAAATTATGAGGTAGAAAGTTTTCCACGATCATGGTTCTTGCTATATCTTGCAAGGTTTTGTTTTTATGCTCTACTACTCCATTTTGTTGAGGAGATCTTGGTGACGAGAAATTATGAGAAATTCCTTGATCATTGCAGAAATTTTCAAAAGCTCTGCTTTCAGATTCTTCTCCATGATCACTTCTGATGGTGGAGATATAGTATCCCTTTTCTCGTTGAACATTCTTACAGAAAACTTCAAAAATTTTTAGAGCATCATCTTTATGACCAAAAACATAACCCATGTAAATCTAGAGAAATCATCTATAATAACAAAAAAATATTTCTTACCTCCTATACTAGTAGTTATAGTAGGTCCAAATAAATCCATATGCAGCAATTGAAGAGGTTTAGAGGTAGAAATAATGTTTTTGACTTTGAAAGAGGATCGAGTTTGTTTTCCTAGTTGACATGCATAACATATATGATCTTTTGAAAAATTTAATTTTGGGAGACCAATAACAAGATCATATTTGGAAAGTTAATGAATGGTATGCATGCTTGCATGGCCAAGTTTTCTATGCCAAACTTAGGGATCTTCGATCATAGAAGTAAGACAAATTTGATCCCCAAACCTTTCTAAGTTTTTGATATTATAGACATTTCTGTTTCTATTACCTGAGAGAATGATATTACGTGATTCGTCTTCTATAAACCAGCCATGTTTCTTAAACGGACCTCATAATCATTGTCACACAGTTGACTGATGCTGAGAAGATTATAGCAGAGTTCATCAACTAAATAGAATTCATCTACATCACATAATGAGCTTAAAGGAACTTTTCCAACACCAATAACATTTCCTCTGGATGTGTCACCAAAGGTAACTATTCCTCCATCTAGCTTAGTGATTTGAACAATTGTTTGTCACCCGTAATATGTCTGGAACATGCACTGTCGAGATACCATTTTCCTTTTCTATTCTTCTTGTGGTGTTCCTGCAAAACACGATTACTTATTTTTAGGTACCCAAGCCTGCTTGGGTCCTAAATGGTTAGACTGCTGAGTGTTAGTTTGATTTGAAGATTTTGGTCTGCAGACCCATCTCCTATTATTTTTGAACTTGCAATGATTTGAGGTATGACCTCTTTTACCACAGTAGGAGCAAGATGAGCTGTTAGAGTTACCAAAACCACTTTCAGCTCTAATTCTGTTCCTTCAATTGTTAGTACTATGGCCATTTTTACCATAAAAGAAACTAGCGATTTTCTTTTTGTGATGAGCAGTCTGATTTGACTTGACTGGACTGCGACTAGTAGTCCTTTACAATCCATTCAATTGAAGCTTGAGTTCATTTACTTCATCTTGAATCATATCACGTTCAATTTCGCACACTTCTAGTTTCATGGCCTAGTCATTTTTTTCTCTCTCTTGACTTTTCTGAGCTCATTTACTATTCTTTCTATGTCTGCAAGAGCAATATCAACAAATACTTGAAGTTCATAACAATTAGGGCACAAAGTAGTACGTACCTCACTAGTTCCTTCATCCGAAGGTGAACGAAGTTTTCTTGAGTCGTCTTCCTCATCGTTGCTGTATGCCATTAGCCCAAGTTCCCGTGACTCTTCGTTGTCACTTAGAGCCATGAAGCATATGTTAGAAATTTCCTCGTGATCAGATTCTTCTTCATCACTCCATGCTCTAAAAGCTTTCTTCTTTTGCATGTTTCTGCTAAGCTTCTTCTTTAATTCTGGACAATCAGCTTGGATATGACCGAACTTTCCACATTCGTAACATCTTCCATCATTTTTATCAACTTCATTTCTCACTCTTCCTATCCTGAAGTTGGACTTACCTCTTCTGTTATTTTTGTTTCTTCTCATCATGCTGGTCACGACTTGAGAGAGCATTGTAATGTTTTCATCTTGTTCTCCTCCTTCTTCATCTTTATTTTCTGATTCAGTCACAGTTGCCTTGAAAGTAACAATTTTCTTCTTCTCTTGAATTTGTTTGTCAAGATGAGTTTTCTCAAAAGCGCTCAGATCACCTCTGAGCTCATCATAGGAAATCTTGTCCAGATCTTGGCATTTCAAAGCAATGACCTTTGGTTGCCAAATTGTAGGTAAGATTATGAGGATCTTTCTAATCTTTTCGCCACTTTTAATAGGTCTTCCAAATGATTTGAGATCTCCAAGAATTTTGCTGAACCTGGAAAATATTTCTTCTACAGATTCACCGTCCTTCATTTGAAATAACTCATAGTCCCAAACCAAAAGGTTTATTCTAGCCTCTTTCACTTTGTTGGTTCCTTCATAAGTGAATTCCAATTTATCCCACATTTCTTTTGTAGTCTCACAACTAGATATCTTTTCATATTCTTCTCCACTGATAGCATTGTTGTAACGACCCGGCCGGTCGTTCCGAGAGTAATAGCACCATTTTCCCCGTCTATGATTCATTATATGTGGTTCAGCTTCATTATATGTGGTTCAACTTCATTATGTTGTGTTAGATTGTTTGGCTCGGGTTCAGAGCGATTTTTGGAGAGAAATGAGACACTTAGTCTCTTAACTTGGTTCAATAGTTGGAAAAGTCAACCGGAAGTTGACTTCTTGGTAAACGATATCAAAATGTAGATTTCATGGTTTGAATAGCTTCGTTAGGTGATTTAGGACTTAGGAGTGTGTTCGAAATGTGGTTTTGATGTCTGGTGTAGAATTAGGCTTGAATTGGCAAAAGTTAGTTTTGGCGATTTCCGGTCGGCAGTGGAAAATAGGCTATAGGGGCCGAAGAAGTTGGAGCAGGTTCATAGTGTCATTTTGGATAGGTGTTCAAATTTTTAGGTCAATCAGAGGTGTTTTGGCGTCTTTGGTGAAATTTAAAAATCTCAAAGTTCATAGGCTTGAATCCGATATGATTTTGGTGTTTTGGCGTTGTTTTGGGTGTTTCGAAGGCTCGACTAAGTTTGAATGAGGTTACGGGATGTGTTAGTATGATAGGTTGAGGTCCCGAGGACCTCGGGTGAATTTCGAGTAGTTAACATATCGATTTATGGATTTTTGAGATAGCTGTTTTGCTGGTTTTCTGCAGGTATTTTTGCTCTTCGCGATCGCGTATAAGGGTCCGCGATCGCGTAGGCCAAGTTGGGCAGGGGTGAAAGATTTCTCTATGCGATCACATAGGTCAGGTTACGATCGCGTGGGTTTGTAATGTTGTGCTACACGATCGCGTGGCCAGGGTCGCGTCCACGTAGAGGAGAGTGAGCTGGTGAGGAGTGGAAGGTTTTGTTCAGCGGGGTCGCGTAGGGAGAGACGCGATCGCGTGAGTTGTGAAGGCAAAGCTTTGCGATCGCGTGGGCTATTCCACGATCACTTAGGGTTAATTGTGGGGTTGACTTTTTGTGCTTCGCGATCACGTGGCACGTGCCGCGATCGCGATTAAGGAATTAGGGGCCTGGGCAGTGTGCTTTAAAAAGCCATATCCGCGAGTTTTAGCCCACTTTTCACCATTTGTGGATGGATTTGAAGCTTTGGAGAGAGTTTAAAGAGGGAATCAAAGGGGAAACACTTGAAGGTAAGATTTTTGACTTCATAACTCGATTCTATGTTGTTTTCTAAGTAATTAAACCTGAAATTCGTCGGATTTAAACCCAAAATTGGGGAAGTTAAGGAATGAGAAATTGGGACTTCAATTGAGTAATTGAAGGGGCTATTGTGGTCCGATTTTGATGTTCTTGGTATGTATAGACTCGTGGGAGGATGAGGATTCTCGTGATGTAAATTTTATCAGATTCCGAGACGTGGGCCCGGGGTCAGGTTTGGCCAATTTCGGGAATTTTGGTTAAATATGATAATTTTCGAGTGGGATTTGTTCCTTTAGCGTATATTGATGATATTAATATGGTTTTGGTTAGATTTGGAGCAATTGATGGCCGATTCGAGAGGCAAGAGCATCACTGATTAGTATTTGGACCGGTTTGAGGTAAGTAATGACTGTAACTTTTGTCCTGAGGGTTTGAAACCCCGGACTTCGTATTTTCTCACTATTTTTGGAGTGGTGCACATGCCAGATGACGAGTGTGTGGCGTGCACTAATTGTGGATTTGGACTTGGTCCTTCCCGTGGCAACTATTGAGTTGCGTGTTTACTTTTACATCATATGTTAAATCGTGTTTTAAGACTATTGTTATATTTGGGCTGTAAGCCATGTTTGGGGCCTTGTGCCGACTTGTTTAGACCCCTTGGGGGCTTTTACTGCTATTTTCTCACTGTGTTCACTTATGATTTACTCAGTCATATTATGTTTAACTGATTTCGAAACTCAGCCTTATTTACACTATTTTGAGATATAAAATGATGTTTTGGGTCGAGTACCCCGTCTTACTGATAGCCCGAGTGGATTTTTGAGAGTTTCTGACTAAGTGAGGCCGAGGGCCTGATTGTGAGGATATGATATGACACGAGGTGACTTGATATTAGCGCTTGTGCTGAAGGAGCCCCTCCGGAATCTGTACACACCCCTAATGAGCGCAGGTACCTACTGAGTGCGAGTGCCGAGTGCCGAGTGCCGAGTGATTGAGAGGTATGAGTGAATGTGAGGTTTCCCAAGGGGCTGATTATGAGTGACTGTGAGGTATGCCCGAGGGGCTGATTTTGAGTGATGTTACGCCCGAGTGGCAGTTTCTGATATATGTTTTTCCTGAGGGGATACTTATGATTTTACCATTTTCACTCTGACCTTATGAAATATGTTTTGACCGAGAGGCTTTTTATGATTTTTATCATTTTTACACTAAACTTCTTGAAAGTTATGTTGAAATTATTGGCAAGGATATTCCCTAATGATTTTTACTGAAATCGGCTTTTAAGCGTGATGATTAACGTATACACTGTTGGAAAGAAAGACTGTGCTTATTGTGAAATGATGATTTGACTTTGTGTTTCTTACTTCTCAGACCTGATTTATTTTCATAACTACTGAGTTGGCGTACTCACATTACTCTCTGCACCTTGTTTGCAGATCCATGTGCTAGGGCAGAGTGAGCTGCGTATCTGTACCAGAGACTTCTCGGAGTTTTTGCGAGGTAGATGCACGCGTCCGCAACCCTGCTCTCTCTCCTGCTTACTATTATAGAGTTTATTTTCCAGAGTTGTATATTTTCTGTAAATGCTCATAACCAGTGATTCCGGGATCTCGGGATTGTATTTAATATTCGGTGTAGCTTTATCTGTTTTAAAATGTTTAAAAGAAACTTTTATTGGTTATCAATTTAGTAATGATATAAATGAAAGATTATTAAGATTTGGGTGTGGTTTTTGGCTGGCCTAGTTCCACGATAGGCGCCATCACGACTGGTTTAGATTTGAGGTCGTGACAATTGTACAGTAGATTTTTTATCTTTTGCATTAACAGTGATAACAGTAGCTTGTTCATCAGTGTGATCGTCCAAATCCAGAGGATCAATGGATGTGATGACCTGAACATTCACATCCTTCTAGGGAGGAATTGGAAGGTTTCCCTTTTTGATTACATGCCATACTTTGATGTTATATGACATAGTATACGTTTCCATGCGAACTTTCCAGTGAGAGAAATGCTGACCATTGAAGTAAGGGGGTCGAACCTAAGAGGTTCCTTCTTGAAAGAGAGCACCGACAACAATATTGGATCCCATAATATTTTCCTCACTAGTGGTTAAGTAGAGATTGTGAGCCTCGCTCTAATACNGGGGGGGGGGGGTGAATTGTTTACTATTTAAAATTTAGTCGACTAGCACAAGGATTAGTTAATTGACCACTGAATAGAATGAAAGCAAGCAGTAAAGAGAACTAATTAACACACAACGATTTATACTGGTTCGGTACCATTGTGGTACTTACATCCAGTTTCTCTTGGGTCACAAGGGTTCCCTTAAGATCTTTGAACAAAGTTACAATACATATGGTTTTATGGCGTTCACCACCAACGAACAATATCAACACTTGAGTTCAAAATAATTAACACAACTCTCTTTTTGAGTTCTAGATCTCCCTATCTTTTGAGACACTGATAACTAAAGATTACAGTGTTTGAACTAAGAAGTAGATAGATTTAGAATACAATGTGTGTAGTTTTAGTCCTCTTATTGAGGGATCAACCTTCTTATAGGAGAGAAAAGAGCAGTTGAGTCTTCAACAAAATCAGAGGCACAAGATCTTTGATTAAGGGATTTGACCCAAGGGGTGCCTCTTCGAATCTTGCTCTTTGAAGAGCCCAGATTCGATTGTGATTTTCCTTGTCACAACTTGATTGAAGAAGTCGTTTATACTTGGAGTAGCTTAATTCACGAGCGCAGTAACTGCTGACAATCTTCGTGATTTGAGATCCATGATTGGTTTTCTGAGTTATCCATGATTGGTAATCTGAGTTCCCTTGATTGTGGATGAGTCAATCTGCTTCCCTTGATTGTCCATTAATGTAGTGACAACATCTTCATTCTTTCATTTTTGTTTGTCTTGAATTTATAACATAAGATAATATTGTCATCATTGAAACTTGAACTTAAACCTATCATTTTATGCCTTCCTCTTTTTCACCTTTTTCTCAGTTTGGTTTGCAACTTTGCCATTCTGGTTGCTACTTTTTTATCGCATCTACTATATTCGCTATCACATTCGCTATTTCTGCTCAATTTTAATACTGCATCTCTTGATCATGGGGAATTTCTGGATATGTGTTAATTTTCCCTTGTTTTGGATTCTCTGTTGCTAGATTCATTATATGCATACCGACACTTTGGTTAGAACACAATAGATGTGCAAATTTGAATGAATGCATATCTATTTTAAAGTGGAATAAAAGGAAAAAGGAACAATCACAGTAGCAGGTAATTGCTTCAATTTGTTTTCACATTGTCCTCTTTTTTTTCTTGTTCAACTTTGGCATAATTGAGCTTAAGAGCCTTGTAGGTGCATTTTGAGTATTATAAATTTTATTCTAATTATTTATTTGCATCTCACCAGCCAAATCTTTATAAAATGGGATAATGCATAAAATCCTCTCCAATCTATGATCATATTACCAATTACACAGCTTTTCTTTTCGGGGGTCCTATTACCCCCTGAACTTATTTTTACCAGAATTTATTTAACGTTATATGCTCAATTAAACCCGATTGTGACTACACCTCTTTCAAGCGTGTAAGGACTAAATTTAAAAGGCTCGGCTGCTATATAATCGCAACGTGTTATGCCAAATAAGCCATAAGAAAGGGTTTCAAACATTAAACTCAGCTCTTTTATTTGAACTCGTTATCTTCTCACTCTTTCTAAACTGAAAGAGACTATCTGCCAATGTTGAAAAACTTTCTCTGGTGCTGCTAAAATTAAAGAGGTGAGTTTCAATCTATAGACTATAAATTACTAATCTTTAGTTAATTCGATTTCATAACCTTTATTTTAAGGTTTGAAATTTCTTCCCCAATTTTTATTTATTTAGGAATTAGGGTTATGAAATGGAAAATACCAACTTGAATAGACTTTGTATGGACGATGTAGACCCAATGCTCAATGTTGAAGTACGATGCAAACAAGAAATTTTGTTGTAAATGCAGACTTCTTGGTCGAAGCGTAATCCTAGCCAAAGATTTTGGTCTTGCCCCTACTATGGTGTATGTATTCATTTCTAACCATCTATTGTGGTTGATTAACTTTTTGTACTGTCATTAAATTGATTCCAATTTATCAAATTTTCAAGCCAAGAGTTGCAAATTTTTTCAATGAAGGGACAATGAAGTTAATGAAAGATTGAAGTTTATTCTTTTAAGATTGTTTGACAAAATTAAAGAGATGGAAGGAGATTTGGTGAATTATGATAAGTGAGAATTTTGAATGCTTATTAGCACCTTTAGCTTCTGTTTTTGTCCGAACATATTGAATTGTGTTCCCGGAACTAATGAAATTATGCAAAATTGCAGGAATGCTGGAAGTTTGGTCTCCCGAGATGAAATCCGACTCAAAAAGGAGTGTCCCGAAGCACAAGGCAATAGAAGGCGCAGAAGCTCACAGGTGCAGTCCGTAGAAGGAATTTTGCGGCCGCAGAAGAAATTGCGAACCACAGAATTCTATTTGTGGCCGCAAAACGAGAAGAAACATTTAGTAGACATTTCAGCAATGTGCGGACCGCACATGAATTATGCGGCCACAGACATGGGCTAAGAGTCAAAGATCAGAGAGTATGCAAAAAGACCAAGCCCAGGAGCCTTTGGGAATTGTGGACCGCACAATAATTGTGCGACCGCAGTACAGACATGTGTGGCCGTAGAAGATTGGCTCGTGGCTATAGTTCAAAAATGTGCGGCCGCAGAACTCCACTTCCTGCAAGCCGAAGTAATCTGCGGACCGCACATGGAATTGTGCGGCCGCAGAACCTCCTGAGGGGAATTTTTGTCTGAGATTTTTAGCCCTGTATAAATAGACGAGTTTCACAAAATTAAGTCAAGTTTGAACATCTGTAGTTGCTGTAGTCATTTTTCTTTAATACTTTAGGAAATTTTACATTATTTTGGTGTATTTACATTAAATTTCATCATCTTAATCTTCCATTATGAGTTTAATTAGATTTTCTGCTTTATTTTATTCAAAACCCATTATGATTAGCTAGACTTTTCGTAGGGTTGTGACTCAACCCTAGTGTGTAAACCTTATGGGTATCTAATTTAGTGCTTGTTTATGATTGGATGTTGATTACTTAGCTTAGTTCATGATTCAATTTTAGAATTAATGGTTGCAAACATTGATTCATGCCTATTTGACTTAGTCTCTACTTGAGAAAGAGGGACCTAGTCTAGGATAAATTAGCTAACAAGGAATTTGATCAATTGGGAGATTGATTAAACTAATTAAAGGGTCTAGAGATAGCAATAACCCGACTTGAAATCTTATCAACTGTTTTGGTTGATACCCATTTGGACTTGAGAAAGCTAAATTGGAAAAATCACTCTCTGATCGAGAGGTATTGAGTGAGTAATGTAGAGTTGAGAGCTATAATGCACCCCAATCAAAAAAACAAGCATTAACATCTTTATCCATTGGGAAAACACCTAGGTTATAGCACAACCCTAGGCCTTTAAAATATTTGGAAAAACACTAAAAGCACTGAATTGCTTCTAGTTTCTTTTCTTAGCTTATAATTGCTAGAGTAAAATTAAGATTAGAAATCAAAATCTGTTGTGGAAGTGCAATTTAGCTATTTCTTAGAACTGCAAATTTTATGATGTATCAACAACCGACCAACCCGCCTCCGTATCCTTCCCATGGTCCAAGTTCTTCAAAAAATGGATGGGGTGTATTGAGAATATTTTCAAGCAAATGATGGAAAAGAATGCTGATTCGGATGCCCAACTTGCCTCACGCAACACATCGATATGCAACTTAGAAGTGCAAATGGGAAAAATATCTCAAGTTCTAAATTCTCATCCTAATAGGGCACTACCAAGTGACACGGTAGTAAACCCAAAGGTTGGAAACAACATGGGACATGCCATGACCGTTACTACAAGAAGTGAAAGATGTGGTAATGCACCTACCTCAAGTCAAAGGAAACTTGTGGATGAAGAGCAAGTGGTACAAGAAGAAGAGGTCCTGAACAATATGGTGCAATCAAATGATGAAGTTCAGATTGATATTGATGATAGTGTGGAAGAGAATCAAGAGGAGGTGAACCCGTCTAGGGATTATATTATTGAAATACCAGAGCTGGTAGTGCAAAAGGCTAAGTCACCATTGCTTAAGCCTCCACCTCCATACCCTCAAAGACTTTCCAAGAAAAATGGCGAGAATCAATACAAGAAGTTCATTCAAATGATGAAGAGTCTCTCAATAAATGTGCCATTAGTTGAAGCTTTGGAACAAATGTCCTGCTATGCAAAGTTTATGAAGGATCTTGTGACAAAAGAAGCTGTCAAGCCACTCATCAAGTGAGTGAAATTGTGCACTCAATGGCTCATAAGTTGGAAGATCCCTGTGCTTTCACGATTCCTTTTACAATTGGAAGTGCCGAGTTTGCAAAAGCTCTTCGTGATCTTAGGGCAAGTATAAATTTGATGCCCTATTCGGTTTTCAAGACCTTGGGAATTGGCAACCAAGACCCACCTCTATGAGGTTGCAAATGGCCGATCGTACCATGAAGAGACCTTTGGGAGTGGATGAAGATGTCTTGGTTCGTCTTGATAAATTCATTCTTCCGGCAGATTTTGTCATTCTAGATTGTGAAGTTGATTATGAGGTGCCGATTATTCTTGAAAGACCTTTCCTTGTTACATAGAAGTCTCATTGTGATGTTGAAGCCGAAGAACTTACATTCCGGGTTCGTGATGAAAAAGTGGGTTTCCATGTGTGTAAGTCAATGCGACAACCGAATAGCAATGAGGTATGCTCTTTTGTAGATTTGGTAACCGATATTATTGTTGATGATACAAGTGCTATGATCAATGTGGGTGATATGTTGGAGGCCATTTTGCTCAACTTTGATGATGACGAGATGGATGGCTTCATGGAATGTGTGAACTCTTTGCAAGGAATGGGGTCATATAACTAAAGTGGTGGTAGAATCCACTTTGGAAGTGCTACAAAAGAGGAAGAAGGTTATTGGGTGGACTTTGGCGGATATTCGGGGGATAAGCCCCACATTTTGCATGCATAATATCAACTTGGAGGAAGGCGCCAAACCATCTATTGAACATCAAAGGAGACTCAATGAGGCTATGCAAGAAGTTGTCAAGAAGGAGATTATCAAGTGGTTGGATGTCGGTGTTGTCTACCCCATCTATGATAGTTTGTGGACTTCTCCGGTTCAATGTGTCCCAAAGAAGGGGGCATGATGGTGGTTTACAATGACAAGAATGAGTTTATCCCTACAATAACGGTGACCGGATAAAGGGTGTGTATGGACTATCGTAATCTCAACAAAGTCACAAGGAAGGATCATTTTCCACTTCCTTTCTTATATCAAATTGATAGATTGGACGATCGTGCTTTATATTTATTTCTTGATGGGTATTCGGGCTACAACCAAATTTTTATTGCTCTAAGAATCAAGAGAAAACAACCTTTACATGTCCCTATGGTACTTTCACCTTCAAGCGGATGCCATTTGGTTTGTGCAATGCACCGGTGACTTTTCAAATGTGTATGATGGCTATTTTCACGGACATGGTGGAGGGCTACCTTGAATTTTTCATGGATGACTTCTCAGTGGTTGGAGATTCTTTTGATGATTGTCTTGCAAATTTGGATAAAGTGTTGGTAAGATGTGAAGAAACACATTTGGTGCTCAATTGGGAGAAATGTCATTTCATGGTCGAGGAAGGAATTGTACTTTGCCACAAAATATCAAATAATGGAATTGAAGTTGACAAGGCAAAGATTTAGGTGATTTCTAAACTTCCACCTCCAACTTTGGTAAAGGGTGTGCGGAGTTTCTTAGGCCACGGGGGTTTCTACTAGTGCTTCATCAAATATTTCTCTAAGGTGGTGAATCCATTGTGCAAGCTTCTTGAGAAAGATGCTAAGTTCAACTTCAATGATGATTGCATGAGAGATTTTGAATTGTTGAACTTCAAGTTGAAAACTACTGCCATCATCACTGCTCTAAATTGAAGTGTCCCTTTTGAACTCATTTGTGATGCAAGTGACGTAGTGGTTGGGGTTGTGTTGGGGAAACACATCAACAAGAATTTTTATCTGGTCTACTATGATATTAAGACCCTAAATAATACCAAAGTCAACTACACCGTTATGAAGAAAGAGCTCATTGTCATTGTGTATGCAATTGAGAAGTTCCGCCCGTACTTGATGGGTGCAAAGGTCATTGTCCACACAGATCATGTGGCGTCTTGTCATTTTATGAGCAATAAGGACTCCAACGCTCGGTTGATGAGATGGTTGCTTTTGTTCCAAGAGTTTGATATTGACATCCAAGATAGAAAAGGGAGTGAAAATCAAGTGGCGGACCACTTGTCTTATTTGGAGGAGGAGGGGAGGATGCATGATGGCCTTGAAATCAATGACGCCTTCCCCAGTGAGCAACTCTTGGCTCTTTCAATGAAAGAGGTTCCATGGTTTGCGGATCTATCAAATTTCCTTGTGTGTGGAATCATCCAGGATGAGTTATCTTCAAACCAAAGGAAGAAGCTCAAACGTGATTGTCAAGATTATTAGTGGGATGAACCATACCTCTTCCGGATTTGTATGGATGGGGTGATTAGAAGATGTGTAACGGCAGAAGAGCAAGGTGAAATTCTTGGGGCTTTTCATTCTTCGCCATATGGTGGTCATCATGATCGAGCAAGAACGGCGGCCAAAGTGCTGAGTTGCGATTTCTATTGGCCCACTCTTTACAAGGATGCTAGTGAGCTAGTGAAAAGATGTGATGAATGTCAATGGGACGGTGGAATCTCAAAGAAAAATGAAATGCCTCTCACTACCATATTGGAGATTGATATTTTTTATGTGTGAGGTATTGACTTCATGGGTCCTTTTGTGAGTTCTTGTGGAAACACCTATATCTTGGTCGCGGTGCATTATGTGTCAAAATAGGTTGAGGCTGTTTTTATACCCAATAATGAGGCGAGAAGTGTGGTGGCGTTCTTGAAGAAGAATATTTTCACAAGGTTTGGTACTCCACGGGCAATTATAAGTGATGGGAGGTCACATTTTTGCAACAAGGCTTTCAACGCTTACTTAGCAAGTATGGTGTTACTCATAAAGCCACGACTCCCTATCATCCACAAGCTAGCGGTCAAGTGGAAGTCTCCAACAGGGAGATAAAGAGTATTTTATCCAAAACAGTGAATGCTAACTAGACGAATTGGTCCAAAAATCTTGATGATGCATTATGGGCTTATCGGATGGCTTACAAAATACCTATCGGAATGTCACCATACCGGTTAGTGTTCAGAAAAGCTTGTCACCTTCTAGTGGAACTTGAGCACAAGGCCATGTGGGATCTAAATAAGTTGAATCTTCATTGAGATGTAGCCGCTAACTTGAGGGTTGCACATTTGAATGAATTGGATGAGTTCCGATACCACGCCTACACAAGTTCGTCCTTGTACAAAGAAAAGATGAAATATCTTCATGAAAAATACATTCGGAACAACTCAAGGTAGGCGATATTGTATTGTTGTTCAACTCAAGGTTGAGGATATTTCCCGTGAAGTTAAAGTCTAAATGGAGTGGTCCTTTTGAAACTGTGGGTGTGACACCTTTTGGTGCATTGGACTTGCAGAACAAAAATAATGAAGTATTCCGAGTCAATAATCATTGGGTAAAGAACTATTTGGGAAAGGTTGGAGATAGCAACATCGTCGTGGTCATTCATTTCAATTGAGGGTATTCTAAGTCATGCCGCGACGTTAAATCAGGCGCTTCTTGGGAGGCAACCCATGTTTCTTTTCATTTTCCTTTGGTAGATATGTGTTATCTTTGTTCTAACTTGATTTGAAGTGTGCTACAAGGCTGAATGTGACTTAGAGGAACTGTAGAAAAAAAAGTGGCTAAGTGTTGAAAGAATTATGGACCGTAGTTGATTTGTGCGGATCACACATTTATGGTTGCTGCAGTAAAAGTGCAATGCGGCAGCACAATTATCTTGCAGACTGCACAAATGAAAGGTGGAAAAGGTCAACTCTCTGAAGTTTATTTTGTCAGAGAAAAGGCCGATGTGTGATCGCAAAAGAAAATCTGCTGTCGCAACATGAAATCTGCAGCCTCACACAAAATTATGACAACCACAGATGAGGTGCCGAGTTAAGGTCACCGGGAAACAGAGTGGGGACCGCACATGAATTTTGCAGACGCACTCTCCCTTATTTACCGTAGCAAAACCAAGTAGTAGTATAAATAGAGGAATAGAGGTTACGGTACATGTTTTCTTTCCCTCCCCGAGCACAAAAAATAGTACTCTCTTGCAATTTCTTGGTGAATCTATCTATATTCACACACACAACACCTTTGTTCAGTCACTCATCACACTCATTCATCTGGTATCTTTCA
Source organism: Nicotiana knightiana (assembly GCA_005239525.1). Taxonomy (NCBI): domain Eukaryota; kingdom Viridiplantae; phylum Streptophyta; class Magnoliopsida; order Solanales; family Solanaceae; genus Nicotiana; species Nicotiana knightiana. The sequence continues at coordinate 63,661 of ML402015.1, read as the reverse complement.
ATTTCTTGTTACTCTTTTTCTTTTAATTTGTAGATTTTTAGTCATTTTTAGGCCATTTGTCAGTAGAATTCAATTGTGCATTCATAGGGGGGTAAATCTTTAGTGGATTAATGAATACATGCTCTATGGGGACTGGTAAACATATTTTCATGTCTCTATGATGTTACCATGCCAAATTAAGCATATAACTACAGAACCTAGAATGAAATAACTGAACTGTTCGTAATTTTTTAATACTGCGACCGCACCTGAATTTGTGCGGTCCGCAGAAATTAATTATTGGGTAACATTAGTGAAGAAGGGATCTGCCGCCGCAAGGTAAAATGTGTGGATTGCGTAATTCCTATTGCGGCTTAAAAATACAATTTTATTGTTTTTAGAGAGTCCCTACTTTGGGACTCTAATGTGCGGCCGCATGTTTAATTGTATGGACTGTAGAAATCGTGTTGCGGCCGCACATCAACTAATTTTTTATCATCAGAGAGTTGGCATATTTGGGTTTCAGGGATGTGGCCGCAAGTGAAATTATGCGTATCTCACTTCACTTCTGCAATCGCAAAACAAAATTGTGCGGTCCGCAAGGCCTTATTTGCGGCCGCAAGAAAATTGTATGGATCGCAGATCCTTCTCCTGCAAGCATGCTTTAGTTGTGAACCTCACTGTGTTTTCTGGTGTATACTTGCATATCTCCTGTGTATGTTTGAACATTGAACTACAACTAACTATCGCCTTTGATTGATACAAACAATGGTTCGATCTAGAGGCAGAGGCGACACTTCCAAAGGGAGGGGTGAACCTTCTCAGGGTCGAGGCAAGAGTGCCCTACCCCTTGGACAACAAAAGACAATTGAAAATAAAGATACAGATGGCAGGGGAGAGCTGTAGATCTTTCTGACACGAGCTCATATGTCCCGTCTAAGGAAGCATCAGAGGGCAACTCAGCCTCTGTTCAGGAGCAGTCGACCATACAGTCAATGCCGCAAGGGAGGTACCAACTCAGGGACGAGTTGTCCTCATCTCATAGCACTTCCAAGGACTTGGAGAGTGCAATTCAGGATTCTGATTCATCGGCCACACCGGTCCCTGAGGCACAGGTTACACCAGTTCAGGATAAGAGGGGGAGATGCTACAGCTGCCGGCCTTGAAAGGTCGAGGAAGAAAGAGGTTTGGGAGGACCGATTTGTTAGCTTGGCCGCCTTCACTAGCTTTCGTACATGGTGTCCATTAAGGTCGCTAACTCTCGAGCGACAATTTCTATTAAAAGATTTGGAGAGGTACAACCTAGCAGTGCTGAGATAGTTCAGGAAACGCAAGGGGTGGATGTGATTCACTCAAAGTGTAGTAGACGCCAAAGAGTACCTGGTCCGGGAATTCTATGCAAATGTGGCTCACATAAAAAGGGGGAAAAAGTGACTAAAGTACAGAACTTAAAAGTGAGATTTGATCAACGTACACTCAACACGTACTAGGGATTTGACTATGTTGAGCCAAAGGAATATTTGGAGAAGTATGCATTCGGAGACGCAGCCCGTCCTTGGTTAGCGGAGATTCTGGCAGCACCGGGGCCACCACCTCCATGGATTGCCGCTGGTGTTTCTCTCCACCGGAGCACTCTCAGTTTCGAGGCGAAGGGGTGGCAAACCTTTGTTTGCAGCAGTCTGGACCCAAGTCAGAATGAGACTTACCTTCCGATTCCTCGGGCAGTTCTGGTTGCCTCTATTACGGTCGGGTACCCTATCAATGTGGGTGTCATGATGTCGGCCAACATCTTAGTGATTGCTCGGCATGATGACTCATCCTACCCGTATCCCAACACTATTACAGAATATCTCATGGATGCAAAGTAGAGCCGAGGGATTATGACACAAAGGTGAGGTCAAAGAATCCTTTTACTTGGTATTTGCTAATGGATGCGAAAAATCCAAAGAAGAAAGTTCAGCCTCCTACCACCGCAGGCCAGTCTGATGAGCCAACTACGGTAGCTGCTGAAGTAGTTGATGTCCATCCACTTTGGCCGAGCCTTCCTCCAGTGTTGCAGTTATGCCTCCGCCATCATCCACAACCCCTACTGCAGCTCTTGCCACATCTCCCACTTCGGCTTTCAAGTCAGTGCCCATGCTTACTGCCCCACTCTCTGCGCTGCGAGTCTCCCAGACATTGGTGAGCCTCAACAACTGGATACAGATAGCCACCAAAGCTGTCTGACTTATCGAGTACTATTGCAGCATAATCTTCTGTTTAGGCACCTCAGTTTCCCCTGACAGTTGAAGAGACATTGAAGAATCTCTTTGAGAACAAGAACACTATTATGTCTACCTTGGTACAACACAGGTCAGTGATCGAAGAGCTGGGGAAAGAAGTAAAGAAGATGAGAAAGTCCTAGGTCAACAAAAAAGTCAGTGGACAAGCTCTGGAGACAGGTGAACAGGATTGCTATAGCTGGAGATCTCTTATTTTACATGTTGATTGACCCACAAAATCCACGCCCAGATCCTACAGCACCAACCAACACCGATGACACCAGCTGGCGAGTTTGAGGAGCTAGACCTTGCTGTCGATACTGCCGAGGCAGTGCGTCAAATGTTCACCAACCAGCCACACCTAGAGCTGAAGATGATGAGATTCAGTTGGATGTTCCTACAGGTGGTTACATTGCTATGGACATAGAGATGTCCAAGGAGCCATAGGGAGTTTTCTTCACTCTTTCCCCTCTTTTACTCTTATTTGTTAAGAATTGAGGACAATGCTTATCTTTATTCAGGGGGTGGGATTTATTGATTATAATTGATACATTCTGAGAAGTTGTCCTGTAATAACTTGATATTATTTTTTCTTTTCTTATTATGTATATATTCTCTCTCTTTCTCCCATTATGTATATTCATGCTATCTTCAGTCGTTTTTACTTATTAACTTCTTTATTTTTGTTTCTTTATTAGTTCTTTATTTTAGTTGCTTATTTTTATGTTTTAGTAGATAATAGGCCTTTGGTTTTCTTAATGCCATGGTCCTTTCCAAAGGTAGTTGTTGTGCGAATCGGGTGACTTGTTCCAACGATGGATGACGCGACAACCTTCTTAAGGGAATGAGTCCATTTTTTTGTGTTTAGGTAATAATGGTAGAAGTAATGAATAAAAATACCAAATTAAGTAATGCTCGAAGAGTCAACCATGCTTCAATTGGTAAACACACTTAATTATGTGCTTATGGTTAGAGACAAGGTTTTTGAAAGAAATAGCTCTAGCTAGTGACTTTGTGACTCTTTAACAATCTGATTGCGTGAGGGTTGAGATGAATTGTTGTTAGTCCAAATATCCGTGAGAAGGGTCTACAACTTGCCCCAAATGTTTTTCATGGAGAATCCTAAGTTTTTCTTGGTTGAGAAGTGATTGTAGACTCTCTTTGGCCTGTTTGAGTTTTCTATTGCCAACCTATGTAATCATCCCTAGTTAACCCCTTTTGACCTATAGCCTTTCTCATTTGATAATCATGTTACAAACCTTTACCCATTTGGTCGTGACCCTCTCTTGGCACCCAAGCTTTCCTTAACACTCTCGTGAAACAAATGGCTTAAAACTTAAGTTTGGGGGAGAGACGAGGAAATTGAAAAAGGTATCAAGGCACAAAAAGAGAAAAGAAATTATCTCTATGAGAAGAGAAGGCACGAGAAGAAATTATCTCTATGAGAAGAAATTAAGTGGAAGGGTTGTTGCGCCCATTTTTCTCGCGAAATAGGGTTTCAACATTGACAACTCTTTTAAAGGAAGGGTTATTAAAAGATAGAGTCGCCACCTAACGGATTAAGGTGCGTTAGGGCACCTACTTTCAAATGACTCGGGTTTACTAGTTTGCGTCACCAAAGATCGGGTAAGGGATCAAATTACCTTGAAGAGAAGGTATTAGGCACTCCTCGAGGTCCACAGTGGTGGGTCCCAGCTGAACTCGAATTACATGAATTAATCTAAGAGAAAAGAAACAGTTTGGACAAATAATAAAAGGATTAGTTTTCAACAGAAATGGGGGTCCTAAGTTTTTTAGCCTAAAGGATCACCCCGTGCAACGTAAATAATATTTCATAACTCCCTCAAGACGGGGTGTTACTCATATTATTCGTCGGGCACAAACTATCATCTCCCGCTACCCGATTACTATCTTTAAGTTGTTTACCTAAAGCGCTCTATTTAATTCTAGGCCGTACCCTATGCGTGCACTACCCGTCCCATGCCTATGGTCCAGGAGGCATTTGGACCTCTATTTCAGGGTGGTTCTAGACTTTAACTTAGGCTGCTCAAAAAGAAAAATACTAAGCGACATACAAAAAAAATAGTTTAGGACTCTCAAATATAAGCAAGTATGAGCTCAAATTGGCCTCCGCATTTAAACAGCAAATGCACGCACAACTGGTTAACATTAACAAACTTAATTAATTTCAGAATCCTATAGGAAGGATATCTATGTGATGTTGAATGAACGAGCAGAAAGTCATGTACAAAATCAGTTTCTTAATGCGATTATTAGAACCTATATAAATTTGCCTACTGATTTTAGCATAATGTGATTAAGCCTATTAACATGGTATCTAGGTGTTTCACGCAGTAATAAATAGTGGCAAGTCACAGAAACATATCCAGATTATTTGTTTTAACCCTATGGGCATGTTTTCTAACGAGGGTAACAACATAGTGTTTGGAAACCCATAAAATAAGCGGGTAGAAATGACAATTAAATAGATTCATGCGTGCAATCTACAGTTTGATCCAGTTTTAAATCCTATAGGCATGATTTCTATAATCTGATCTAGTTTTAGATCCTATAGGCATGATTTCTACAATTTGAACAGTTTTAGATCCTATAGGAATGATTTCTATAATTTGAAAAGAACAGTATGTAACCAGGCATTTACACACATATTGGATCACACCATTTCCTATAAGCATGGTATCTAGCAAGCAAAGCAAAACATAAAAGAATCAAGCGTTAAGTCTATAGGAATGGCTGCCTGTTTAGGATGACTAAATATAATAAGGCACTTATAGGCATGATTTCTAATACATCACATATAATAACATATTATTGGACCTATAGGCAGGATTTCTATCCAACTTTATTGCAAAATGTAAAATAAGAACCCCTTCCCATTTTTACTAACACCCCATAATTGTTATTGCAAATAATTATTACAAACTAGAATATAATAAATTAAAAAGTAAGTATAGCTATAGGGAGCCTACAGCAGGCCCAAATGCACCTGGAGAGGCCAGGCCTTCAACTCACAATAGCTCCAAAATTCATGTTCATAGATACAACATAACCAGTTGTTGAGTGATTCACCCATATATCAAGGCTGAGCATACAGAACCCAAAATACTAGTGTGTCAGAGTTTCCAAGGGCTTCAAGAACCCAGGGCAGTGCTCACACTAGAGAGATTGATCAGAAACAGTTCAAGAAAGACTAGGGACCAGGTCCTAGTGTGTCAAAGTTCATAAGGGTCTCATATGAACCCCGAGCAGTGCTCACACTAGGGAGGCCAAAGAACAGAACCTAAATAGTCTTGGCTTTCAGCCGGCTAAGAATGAGGATTCAGAAAGGGCAGATAGTAAAGGAATAAGAGGGAGTCAAAGAATTTCACTAAAGGGACAGAACACATATATACAAACAAATAGCAGACATGCTTGAACTCAAGAAAACTTAGTCAAGTTTTAGGAATTAAACTCAATCACATGCTAACAAGGCAAGTTCATAAGCAGATTCATAGTGATAATAGGGAGTCCAGATTAGACTAAGTACATGAACTAGTTTCATAGGAAGGAATCACATTAATTAGCAATAGGTCAGGACATGTTAATAACCGATTGAGGCAGTTACTAGAGGTGTCATAATATAATAAGAACAAAATCAAACAGGCCACATTATAACAGGTTCAACAAATAGACTTGTTAATGCACACATTTATACATGGTTGACCAGTCCACAGGAAAATGTACGAGAGCATGTTTATAAACAGGTTCATAACAAACTCAATTTAAAAAGATAGTCATCAGTAACCTGGAGTTTAAGTAGAATTTCATTAATCAACTCAAAATAGGTTCAAACATGTCTCAAACTACAAGTAATAGCATTTAGGATAACATAATCTAGTTGAAATAGCACATTGAGAAAATATTCATAATGAAATGGCAGAGGGTCTAACAACTCACCAGTTGAGAGGAAACAGGGAAGAAAGGGATTCAACAGTGTGGTAAATATCACCAAACAAAAACAAGAACTTGGAGATTTCTGGCCTTGGCTTTCAACCAGCCAGGAATCAGAACACAAAATGAGATTATTCAAGAGTGGAAGCACACAATTTTCGTTATAGTAGTGAAAGATTTTCGAACTCAGAACTTAGAAAAAACCTTTTTCCAGAGGGGAGTGGGGAAGGGTTTAAATAGTGTAGAAATTAAAACATAAACATGGGAAATAGTTCGTTTAAACACCAAAAAGGGCAAGTACTTAAATCAGTAGAATTGAAACCCTAAATTTTAGGTAAAAATACACAAGATTGGCATAAAATAAGCAAAGGATCACATAAGGCATACAATGAACATAGACGGGAAATTATTCAAAAGAAGCATAGAATCAGACCAAATTTGGTTCAAGTAAAAAAGATCTGAAACCCTAATTTGGGTAAGTAAAAGAAACTGACAAAAATAGGTAGATTCACACATAATAGGGTAAATAATGATGAAATAATGCTAAAAATCAAAGCTTGAACCAGTTTTGGTTTGAATCAAAAGAGAATCTGAAACCCTAACCTTAGGGAATCAGCAAGATACGAGCGAATCGGGCTCATATGATACAAAATAACGTGTTTGGACCTAATATTGTCCAGATTCAAGAGGTGAAGGTCGATTAGGACAAAATCAAAATGGGGTACTTTCCATGTTTAGGCAAGTACTAAGTTATTCCATAAAATAACACCAAATAAAGGAAATATCTCGAGATGGTAGGTAAATGGGAAGAAAATCCCATTATAGATGGGATTTAGGGGGATTTTAGTGAGGCGGTGGGATTAGGGTTCATCAGAGGAGGGAAATAGAGGCAGCGATTTTTGGGAAATGAGGGTTAGGGTAGAGAGGAGGGGATATATGGAAAATGAGGGGTCGTTTATGAGCCGTTGATCAACGTCTGGGATTTAGGCAGGGGTTGGGTGAGTTTATTAAGTGGGTAAGGGTATCGGGATAGGGTTATTGGGCTGGTTTGGGGTAGTTTAGGTCTGAAAATTTAATTGAAAATTGGGGCCAGATTTTAAATACCCAATTTATTAAAAACATAATTTATAAAAAATAATAAATAAATAACAAAATATTATTTTTTCATAAAAACTGATTTAAAACAATTATCTAACACTATAAAAATATAAAAGGTTATTTTTTGCATAAGTAAAATAATTATAAGCATGTATGGGCTATTATTGCAAAATGTGCAATTTAGCCTTAAAAATGCAAGTGTAATTATAACAAATGTACTAAAAATATTAAAAACCTAATATGGGTGTAAATGATAAGTTTAGATGATACCATCATCATAGAATAATTTGTAAGGTAATTAATAGATATTTATATATAATAGAATGCAGAAATAAATTGATTTAGAGCCTTTAAAAATTATAAAAAATTATGAAAAATAGATGTATATGCTTGTAGATCGAATGATGATTCACATGCATTATTTTGAAAGTATATATATATATATATTTGGAAAATATGAGGGAAAAATTGGGTATCAACAAGGTTCGTATGGATCAAAAAAGAGGTAATGATCCAAACATGGAGAAATGAAAAAGGAAGAAAAAGAATGAAATGATCAAGAAAGAATGATGTTAAGTCTCTCTAGTCCCCAATGAAACGAAAGTGCATCTAGAATTGGCAAAGTGTGAGCCGAGAAATGAAAGATGGAGTGCTTAAGGAAAGGTAGAATCACCCGCCCATACTATATCCGACCCTAATCCAAAAGCCTTCATTACATCCGAAAGAAGTCCTACTTGATTTCAATCCCAATGAGCTTACATTAGTGGCGATATACATGGGGCAAGCCTATGGTACTTGAATCCGTACTTGCGGCATTCTCTTGAGAGAGATGAGTGAACCTTTAATAAATCTTTGGATTGAGTGCTAAATTTCTTAAGTGAACTTGGCAAATGGAAAGTAGAGGAGGAAGAGTTTGGAGTCCACCATGACCTACATGATAGAGCAAGAGTCCTTGATGAATAAAGTCAATTCTTGAAGCTCAAATGTCACATTAGAACTATATGTGCATGAATGTTTAACTTGGCGCCTTGTTGATAATACATGAGTAATGTAGGTAATTGTTTAACTTGAGGACAAGCAGAGACTTAAGTTTGGGGGAGTTGATAAGTGGGGATTTTGATTGCTTATTAGCACCTTTTAGCTTCTATTTTACTCCGAAAGTATTGAATGGTGTTCCCAGAGCTAATGAAATTATGCATGCGGGAATGAGGAAGTTTGGTCTCCCAAGATGAAATCTGACTCAAAAAGGAGTGTCCAGAAGCACAAGGCAATATAGGGCATAGAAGCATAAATGTGCGGTCCGTAGAAGGAATTCTACAGCCGCAGAAGAAATTGCAGACAACAGAATTCCATTTGCGGCCGCAAAATAAGAAGAAATGTTTAGCAGACCTTTTAGCAATGTGTGGACCGCACATGAATTTTGAAGTCGTAAAACTGGGCTAAGAAAAGATCAGAGAGTATTCAAAAAGATCAAGTCCAGGATCCTTGAGAATTGCAAACCGCACAATAATTGTGCGACCACAGAAGGTTGCCTCACGGCCGCAGTTCAGAAATGTGCGGCCGCAGAACTCTACTTCCTGCCAGCCGAAGTAATATGTGGAGTGCACATGGAATTGTTCCGCCACAGAACCTCCCCAGGAGCATTTTTGTTCGAGATTTTCAGCCATGTATAAATAGACGAGTTTCCTAAAATTAGGTCAAGTTTGAATATCTGAAGTTGCGGTAGCTATTTTTCTTTACTACTATAGGAAATTTTACTTTATTTTGGTGTATTTACATTAGATTTCATCATTTTGATATTCCATTATGAGTTTAATTAGCTTTTCTTCTTTATTTTCTTCAAGCCCATTATGAGTAGCTAGACTTTTACTAGGGTTGTGACTCAAACCTAGTGTGTAAACCTTATGGGTATCTAATTTAGTGCTTGTTTATGATTAGGTGTTGATTACTTAGCTTAGTTCATGCTTCAATTTTAGAATTAATGATTGCAAACATTGATTCATGCCTATTTGGCTTAGTCTCTACTCGAGAAAGAGGGACCTAGTCTAGGATAACTTAGTTAACAAGGAATTGGGTCAATTGACAGATTGATTAACCCAATTAAAGGGTCTAGAGATAGTAATAACCCGACTTGAGATCTTATCAACTATTTTGGTTGATACCCATTTGGACTTGAAAAAGCCAAATTGAGCAAAATCACTCTCTGGACGAGAGGTATTGAGTGGGTATTGTAGAGTTGAGAGATATAATACATCCCAATCAACAAAATAAGCACTAAAGTCTTTATCCCATTGGAAAAACATCTAGGTTATGGTCTAGGCCTTTAAACTATTTGGAAAAACACCTAACACTTATTCGCTTCTAGTTTCTTTTCTTAGCTTATAATTTCTAGAGTAAAACTAAAATTAGAAATATAAAACCTGTTGTGGAAGTGAAATTTTAGCTATTCCTTTTTCGTTTCGTCAAGTGTATACTCCTAACACCCCTATTAAATCTCTGTGAAAATCGACCCCGACTCTTGTTGGATAATATTCTTCCAACGACCGTTTTAACTCACTATTGAGTGCAGATTGGATGTAGACCACATTATGACAGCCTTAAAATGCAGTTGGTTGAGTTTGAAAGTTGAAAAATGCCAACATTAATTTGGTTGTGACTGACGATGAAAAAGAGAAAGGGGCAAAGGAGAAAAAAAAGGACCTGGTGTTGGTTTAATAGGAAGTTCATTTTGTGTAATATGATTTTTTGTTGTTGTTATATGTTGATTACAACCTAATACAAGTTGGCAACTTAGAGACTAATCAAATGAAGCTGAAATTGTAGTTTTGCTGCAATAACAGTTGTTTTGTGTTGTAGAAATTATTTAGAAGTGTTCGGTTAAGGTTGTAATAACTCTGTTGTGTTGTCATTATGGTATGTAACTTCATTTTAGTATATGCTATGTGGAATTTAATTATGTATGAATTGCTCACTTGGTATGATCGATTCCTAGATTTATTCAACTACTATGTATAAGTCACATTTAGGTTTTATGTAAATAACAAGACACCACTGAATTTCATAGAAATATAGTTGCAACATTCCATAAATACCACCAAAATCAGTCAACAAAACATCAAATGTACAAAGGCAACATTTGAAAACTAATACATTATCATTCTAAAAGGAAAAAAATTACAGATTACAGTCAGCAAAAATAATCAAATATCTGGCTTAGGATAAACAATGACTGCTTGTAGTCAACTGAAATATCAAATACTTGTTTGCTTGTAGATTGCAGTCAACAAAAACAACCAAATCTACTGGGGATGTGCAGAACTACTATTTTGGCTTAGATTGTTTGAACCACCAGTCCTTGTTTGAATTCTATGTTTCCCTCTAATCTCTTGAAGTCTTCTTGTTGGCATTGCTGCTTTCCCCTTCCATTTTAGTCCACTACTTGGTTTGAAACCAATGCCACCAGTTAATCAGTTGATCTTGTTATCATTGTTGGTCCATTGGATATTATTCTGGTACTTGGCGTGGATACTATTCTACTACTTGTCATGCCATGCTACAGAGAAAGAATAACTAAATAAGTTATCATATTACAAAACATATTGAATATCACAAAGATTATACACTTACATTCAAAGTTTTGAAGCTATTTTCAGCTTGAAAACAATCATTTCCATCACTCTTGGCCTTTTAAATTGTTTGGTATTTTCCACACCCTTTCCCCTTCCTTTATGAATGTAGTAGTAGAGGCATTAGGTGCAGTAGATGCATTAGGTGTTGATGATGTACTAGGTGCAAAACATTCAAACCAACTAGCTAATGAATGATGAGTAGAAGATGTTGCATTAGGTGCTGATGGAGTTGAATTCCAAGATCCTCCTCTTCCCTTACCTCTACTAGCTGCAACTGTTGCATTCCTAGATATCCCTCTTCTCCTACTTATACTAGTTGTAGCAGATGTTGCATTAGGTGCAACAGATGTTGTATTGTTTGATCTGCCTCTTCCCCTTCCTGTACTAGCTGCTGCAATAAGTGCAGTTGATGTAGCAGTAGTAGCAGAAGTTATAGTACATGAAAATTCAGCAGCAGTAGAGGAATTAGGTGCAGTAGACGTTGATTTTCTAGGCCTTCCTCTCCCTTTTTTTGCAGCAGGTTCAGCTTCAAACTTTCTTGGTTTCTAACAAATAATAAACAGTAAGATATAGTGTTTGAATTTGAAAGAAATTGGATACAATTAGTTATACTATAATACCTTCGGTCTGCCTCTATTTCTTCCTGAACCTTATACTTCTGCAGCAGTAGAAGTTACATTTGATGGTGCAGTAGCAGTTCCTTGAACCTGATGGATCTATAACACTCTTATGACACTCCCTCTTGTTGTGACCAACACCCTTACAGATGCTACACCTCATGACAAATCCAGGTTTAGGCAACTTTCCAGATTATTTTTGGTTCAGTTGCCTCTTTTCTCCTAACCTTTTTGGGCATGACATGCATATTTTTCACCATTGGTGGTGCAACAGTAAGGTTAGTAGATGCAGACCACATTTTCATACTATTGAGTGGTTGAAGGAAGTGGGAATATGTCATCAAATATGTCTCCTTCACGTAGCGGTTATCAACATAGTCATCTGGTTCATACCATTTATAGTACATTGCAGTTATGGTATGTGGACTAAAAGTATTATTTCTTAGGCAAACAATATGTTGGTTTGTTCCTTCCCTAACCTGATATCCTGTATCTCCACTAAAAAAAATTGTACACCTCATTGACTTTTCAATATTTTCCTCTAAGACCTTTAATGCCATTGGAGAAATGTTGCAGGACCAAGTATTTGCAAATTCCCTTAACTTAACTATTTTAGTCATCATCTTGACTCTTATTTCTTCAAGCATGGTAATAATGGTCTTTTTCCTTGCAGCTAGGATCTATCATTAAAACTTTCAGCCATATTATTATCTATTACATCATACTTGACTTGCACGTTAAAATACACCTTACACAAAGTCTCTTTGTTAGTACAAAAGATCATCAACTATGTTCTTACCAGGCGTACTGAGTGCTTTCAGGTGTTTCTTAAATTCAACCTCATATGTACTTCTAGCACACTTCCAAAACAACATCCTCCTCTGAATCTCTGTCCAATTCTTTGGCCAATTTGCAAGGATGTGTCTGGCACATATCCTGTGCTCACAAGAAACAGTTAGTAATCAAACATGAAAACATAAAAAAGATTATCAAAAAGGTTGGAATGATATACCTTTTGCATTTTTGTAATCAAGGTGAAACCCTTGTCATCTCCTAATCCAAAATCATCCTTAAGTAAAGACAAAAACCATGTCCATGTATTTTGTTCTTATATTCCACTACTGCCCAAGCAAGTGGAAGCATTTGTTTATTGGCATCCTTAGCTACAAAAACTAATAACTGCCCTCTACTAACTCCCTTCAAGAAACAACCATCTAAACCTATGCATTTCCTGCACCCCATGAATGCATTCTTCAATGCACCAAAATGGATGTAGAAACTTTGAAATACTTCCTTACCAGATTCATCAGCTTCACCAAGTTTCACCATAAATGTACTCTTAGGGTTGGTCCTTAAAAATTCATCTCTGTAATCAAGAATGCTTCCAAACTCAAAATGTGGTCACCCATAATTTCTTTCAATACTTTGGCCCTTGCTCTCCTTGTTGTGGTCTTGCTAAAATACACTTTAAACTTCTTCCTATTAACTCTTGTAACTTGAACACTCTTATGTTTGGTTGTTCAGATATTTTATATTTAAACACTTTATCCAGGTATTTAGAATTGCACATGTAATTTCTGGTGGCCATATTACACTTGTGAACTGGATTATAAGTCCTAAGCAAAAAAGTATTGCTTGAAGTGTCAAGGCATTCATACAACAGCCATGCACAACTGTCCTTGCACCTCACCCTGAATCTTTTTGGCTCATTCACATACTTTTCCACCTAATCCCTCCTTTGAACAACACACCTTGTTACTGCATCTCTAAATCCATCCACATCTGCAAAAATCATACCCAGCTGCCATTAACTTTTTTATGTATGGGATCATAAACCACCTTCTTGGTAGAAGAAGATCTTTTTCTTAGTAGATTTACCCTAACTTCTTCCCCATCTTCAACCCAACATTCATCTACATATATTTCAAAGCTACATGCATCAGAACTTGGGTAATATGGTTCATCACCCCCTATCCAACCTTCTATACTTTTTTACCTGTTTCAGTTTCATCAAACCCCAGATCTAGTCCAGTTACAACACATGAAACATTATTAGGGTTAGCAAGAGCTCTTTCCTTCCTTTTTTTTCTCTGGAAAGACTTTCTCTCAGTCCTAAACTCTATGAACTCTTCATGTATATCACTGCCATAATCCTTTAAACCATCACCAAGAAAATGACCGTCTTCATAACCTGAACTATCTTCAGTTGAATTATCAGATTCCTCCTCAGTTGAGGATGAATCTGGATCTGGATCTGCTAGAGGAGCTGCTGGACAGTAGGTGTAGGTGAAGTTGCTGCTGCACCATTTAAAGCCTCCTCACCAACCCCAGTATTTTGACTAGCACTTGCTTCACTGGTCTCATCCCCTTTATTAAAGGCTGAACCATATTCCTCTACACCCATTTGCTGGACATGTACTTTCAAAATAGCTCCATTTTGCAAGAACTGTGCAATTCTTGAAAGCTCCAAGTCATTGTTTATATTTTCCATAATGCCACAGTTAGGTGGCCTAATACTAAATGTGCAACTGCTGCTGTACCCCAATTCTTTAATATATTCCACCAACTCAAAATAAGATATAGTATCCTACCCACATGAATATTCACATATTCAGTCATTACTCCACCCACATATCTTGTTTCCCCACTTTCAACCTCTAAGACCCCACCATGAAACAATCTCAAAGTCACAAATATAAACACACTCATACCTGAATGCATATAAACAATAACAATAAACTCAGACAAATCCCCAACAATAAAATTATTGTGCCGAAAATAGGATAGCACTAGAAAACTATTTATTTACTTACATCAAGAACACATCATTGTAAATACGCAAAATCAAAACTTTAGTATTAAAATTGAATGCAAACCCCTCAGTTTCAAAATCAAAGTCTCATAATTTTGTACAGTGACAGATTTTTAACAAACCATAAACTACCAAAACAAATCAATTAAAGACGGTAAAGAACTAACCTTTAGTTGATTTTGCAATATAATAAAGAGAAAATTATGATTGGAGTGATTTTATGGAAGGAATATGTTGGCCCAAGTAAAGGTTAGTTTTGAAGACTGACAAAGGAACTCAGGAATGAACCAGATCCTTCCCTCCAGGTCCATCCTATGTGCAAAGAAAGGGGCAGATTCGAGCATGTGGGATGCACGTGAAGGAGATAAGCTTAACTTGGTATACTTGATATCTCCTGATCTAAAAGGTTGCATAATTGATAAGGAGAAGGACTCCTTAATCAAAGAGAACACTATCCAATATAGGAAAAGAGTTAGAAGTTGAAATCAACCAGAACTCTTCCACCAAGGAAGAGTAGCATTAGAAGTCTAGTTATTTATTCATCTACTAACTCTATAAATTGCAGGATATTCTCACTTTACAGGGGTTGCACAAACTCATAAGTTAAACGTGAATTGAGAGCAAAATAGCAAGGCAATTTTGAAAGCAGTTCGTGTGTGATTCAAGTGTGCAAACTTGAAGCTACATGAACCAGATAGAAGAACCAGCTGCAAATGTCTG
Source organism: Nicotiana knightiana (assembly GCA_005239525.1). Classification (NCBI taxonomy): domain Eukaryota; kingdom Viridiplantae; phylum Streptophyta; class Magnoliopsida; order Solanales; family Solanaceae; genus Nicotiana; species Nicotiana knightiana. The sequence goes on along the minus strand of ML402015.1, from coordinate 48,594 downwards.
TCTTTTATTCTAGTTCAATTGTAGTAGGTGTTTTCATATTGTACCTTTCAGCTTTATCTAGAGGCAATTGTAATAGGTACTCAGAGTTTTCAAGTTAGAGTTAACTTGATGTTGTCGCAACAGTTAGAGGCTGTGTGCTACAACGGGATTAGAGTTAATCCTAGGTTTACAAAAGAGTTTTTGTAAATGCAGTTTTTGGCTCAGTGATTTTAGTGGAGAGTTTGGGAAAATCCTACTGGAAAGTAAGTCGTGGTTTTTTCACCTTTTGAGCCAGGTGTTTTCCACGTAAAATACTTGAGTTCTTTACTTTCTGTATTTATTATTCCACAACAGTAGTAGTTGGAACACGTAGAAGAACCAGGTCCTTCTTTAATCAGTTTAAGCGAAAAATTGGACATCATACAAATCACCCCCCTTCCTTGTGTGGTATTGACGTACAAAATATCAATTGGTATCAGAGCAGGTTATCCTTGAAGAGGCTAACACCTTAGGAACAGATCAAGATGAGAGCACCACCTAGAAATTGGGAAGGGCAATCCACTGATAGGCCTCCACTCTTTAATGGCCAGTACTACTCTTGGTGGAAAAACAGAATGAGAGATCACATCATCGGAGAAGACTATGAGCTATTGGGCATTGTCACTGATGGTCCCCTGGCTACCATGAAGAAGAATTCTGAAGGAGTAGATGTGCCAAAAACAAGAGTTGACTGCAATGCTGAGGACTTGAGGAAATGGGAAAAGAATGCTAAGGCCAAGAAATGGCTTGTGTGTGGACTTGGTCCAGATGATTACAGTAAAATTCAAAGTTGTACCACTGCTAAGGAAATCTGGGACACTTTGCAAGTGGCTCATGAAGGAACACCTCAAGTGAAGAGGTCCAGAGGAACACTATTGTATTCTCAATATGAGAATTTCACAATGAATGAAGGGGAAACCATCCAGAATATGTATACAAGGTGCACCACACTGACAAATGAGCTTAAGTCTCTTGGAAGGGTTATTCTTGAAGAAGACAAAGTTGAGAAGATTTTGACAAGGGTTCTGCCAATCCCTTGGGAAAGCAAAATCACTGCTATTCAGGAATCAAAGAACATTGCCACTCTTAAGTTGGATGAGCTAATTGGAAATCTCACTGCTTATGAACTTAGAAGGCAAACCATGAAGATGGATGCACCCAAAAAGGAAAGAAGCCTGGCATTCAAAATCGCTGAAGGTGCTGATCTAGAGGAGGATGAAATGACCATGATCACAAAGGACTTCAAGAAGTACCTAATGAGAGGAAAGGGTCCTTCAAGAAGTGGAAGCTACAACAAACTAAGGGTTCCTGAAAAACAAACCAATGAGGGGTTTTACAAGTGTGGGAAGACTGATCACCACATCAAAAGCTGCCTTCAATGGGAAATTGAATGGAAGAAAGAAAGAGTTGAATGAAGGAACATGTTCAACCCAAGAAGAACAAAGGATCAACAAAGGCTATGGTTGCTTCCTGGGGAGAAAGCTCAGATGAGAACTTAGAGGATGAAGATGGAGATGAACAAGCACATATGGCAATTGGAGAATCCGATGAGGAATCTGAGGTATGTATAATTCATCTCAAAGACAAGATTAAATTTTTGTCTAAAGAAAGGCTATCTGAGTTACTCCTGGATTTCATTGATGAATCTGAGGATCTAAACAATGAAAAGGAACAGATGTCTAAGGAGTGTGTGATTTTGAAAGCTAAGTGCAAACATCTGGAACTTAGGGTTAGTGAGATTTTAAGTGAAAATATTGCACTAAAGAACCAGGTTCATGCATTTGAATCAAATGTCCTAGAACTTAGATCTAAAAACCTAAAACTGAAATTAGGAACAAGTAAGAAGGCAGTTGATTGCACACAACTCACTCTAGAAGAAAATGTAGGAAAACTGAAAGATAAGTTGTATAAGAAGGATGAGCAAGTAAGAATTTTGAAGGAGGATCTAGGCAAGGTCAAGCACGAGCTAGACAGAACCTGTAAATGGAATAGGTCCTCCGATGCAATTTCATGGCTACATGAACACCATAGTAGCAATAAGAGAGGACTTGGCTATGGGACCCCTGCACCTAAGTGGGATCCCAAAAGCAAGTACCTTACACTTCCTGAGAACAGAAGCTGTACACACTGTGGTAAGACTGGTCACTACAAAAGTGAATGTAATGCAAAAGAAAAGGCTAGTCAAAAGAACAAAATATTTGTTCAAAGGAAAAGTAGGCTGCCAGGATGGGCCAAAAAGAATTTGATTCACCCTTTTGCCTATAGAAAGGGACCATAACTAGTTTGGGTTCCTAAGACTAACCCCTGATTTCCTTGGTCCAAGTGAAGGGGAGCAGCCAAATATGGTACATGGATAGTGGCTGCTCAAAGCATATGACAGGAAGCAAGAACCACTTCCTTTTATTTGAGGACCTCAAATGAGGTGATGTCTCCTTTGGAAATGGGAAGAAAGGTGAGATCATTGGGGTTGGAAAGGTAGGTAAGACTGATTCTCACTCTATTGAGAATGTCTACTTGATAGATGGCCTAAAATACAGCCTAATCAGTATATCACAATTGTGTGATTGAGGTAACTTGGTAGCATTCACCTCTACCAAATGTTTTGTGATAAATCTTACCACTAACAAGATTGTTTTGCAGGGAAAAAGAGTAAACAATATTTACATTGTAGATCTGTCCACACTTTCAGAAAATAAATTCACTTGCTTAAGTGTGTTGGATAATGATCACATCCTTTGGCACAAAAGACTTGGACATGCCAGTCTAAGTCATCTCAACAAACTAGTCTCCAAGGACTTGGTGATAGGTCTGCCTAACATTATGTTCAAGGAATACAAAGTTTGTGAGGCTTGTGCAAGGGGGAAGCAGGTAGGATCCTCTTTCAAAAGAAAGAAAATGGTAAGAGATATGTTATGGTTCTTGTTGATGATTACTCTAGGTTTACTTGGACATTGTTTCTGACATCTAAAAATGAAGCATTCGACATGTTCACTTCCCTTGTTAGAAAAACTCAAAAATAACTAGGTAATCAACTTGCATCAATTATGGCTGATCATGGTACTGAATTTAAAAATGCTAAATTTGCTGAATTTTGTGATGTGCATGGCATAAATCATAACTTTTCTGCACCTAGAACTCCACAACAAAGTGGTGTAGTTGAAAGCAAGAATAGGACATTGGAAGAAATGACTAGGACTATGCTTCTTTCTAGTAAATTGCCTCATAGTTTCTAGGCAGAAGCTGTGAACACTGCATGTTACATCATAAATAGGTGCATGACCAGACCTCTTGTTGAGAAGACTCCCTATGAGTTACTTAAAGGGAGAGAGCCAAATATATCCAATCTTAGGGCATTTGGATGCAAGTGCTTTGTGCACAATAATGGCAAAGATTCCCTAGGTAAGTGTGATCCCAAAAGTGATGAGGGAGTATTCTTGGGATATTGTTCACATAGTAAAGCTTATAAGATCTATAACAAAAGAACTATGTATGTAGAAGAAAGTGTACATGTGGTTTTTGATGAAACTAATATTCTTTCTGAGAGACAGGAACATGAAGATGAAGCAATTGGGCTGGTAAGAAATTTAAATGAAATCACAGCCCAGACTGAAGCTGCACCAGAAGAAGGAATAGGTGATGGAACATGTTCTTCTACTCAGGGCAACCTGACAAGGGGAACTGAACAAAGAGGAACTGAATCTCAAACCTCGATGGAACCTGTCCATGAACTTGTTCCACATCAACAAAGCATTGAAATAACATCAAGGGAAAACCAGTTGGTTGTGAAATCTTACAAGATGCAGACTGGGTAATGCAATGAAAGATGAACTCAACCAATTCGAAAGGAGTCGAGTTTGGCATCTAGTACCAAGACCCAAGGACATATCAGTAATTGGTACAAAGTGGGTCTTCAGAAACAAAAGCCTTAAGAAGAGATCACTTTGAGAGGAACAGGTTGGAATTAAGGATGATTACGATCACCTAAAAGGACCAGTTCAAAGTTAAACGGAAAAAATGAAAAATTACATTTGAGAAAAAATAAATAAATTATTGGTTAGAAAGTCTGTAAATTTTGTATATAATTAGATTAAATCTTTCTCAGTCTGATACTTTCAACAGTATACTCCTGTGTCGTGTGCTAAAATGATTCATTAATATCTAATGATATTTTCTGTGTTTTGGCAAAATTAGACTTACACAAGAGAATTTTCAGTAAAGAACCTCATCAAAATAAATAGGTATGTTTTCTACACTCTGCATAGTTTGAAATAATTATATTTGGATCATGAGCAGAGTCCTACCTAATTCCAAACTCCTTTTGGACTTATCAATTACAAGTGAACCAGTTCCGTTCAAAAGAATCCCAACTGAATGGAAGTACCTAGATTCTAGGGATACACTCTAACGTCTCTTCAAAACTGAATGTCAGTTTGATTGGACTTCTAAGAGTCTGAAAATTTATAGTTACCCCATTAATTATTCTTCTGTATATTGGAGGGGTGCTGGGGCAGGCCGGGTAAGGGGTTTGGGCTTGGGTTGTTTGAGCGTGTAAGGATTGGGTTTGGGCCTGGGTAGTTTCAAGCCTAGATCCGAAATTGGCTCTTTATACTAATTAAGCTAATTAAATTCAAATCTAATTTAATCCAAAAAATTTAGCAATTAATTTTAAACCTTATTTTTCATCTATTTACATATTAATTAAGAATAAAACAACCAAATTTATATTCCTAATTAAATCTATGATTTATCGAATAAAAATGATTAATTTCCTAGTAATTAGTTATTAAAAACTACATTATGTTAAATAATCGTCATTCATCTATTATTTAATTAATTATAAATAATAATTTCATAATTCCTTGATAATAATGATGCAAATTTTAATAATTTTAAAAGATGAATTATGGATATGCAAAAATACAAATAATTCACAATTAATTACTGAAAAATCAACAAAATTCATAAAATCAATTGATTTATTGAGATTTTTATAGGACGATACGGCGAGTAAAAATCACCTGCTCACAGCTGCCCCTCTTTGCTCGGAAACACGAAGAGTTTTTGGGAAAAGACAAAGTGAGCAGCAATGAACGACTTTTACCTATTCATATGTTCCATTGTGAAGCGTTTTGAAAAGTTTGAACGAACCCTGCTTCAAGGTTGCCTACATATCCTTGGCTATAAAGGAATCATGTCAGTGTAGTTCTGGAAGTTTTGGTAGCTGGGACTACCGAGTAACTGTGGTTTCACTGCGGTTTCTGTTGTTACTGCTGCTGATCTCCTTATTACACCCAAGTGCAAAACGGAGGACTAACTAAAACCTATCAGCTGCTAAATATACAAGATTCCTATCTAGGATTTGGTCTTGAGTCTTAATCTTTGGTTGACTCTGAACTGGATCCTGGTGCTTGTTAATCACAGATGCTGGTTTTGTCTTATCGTTCCTCGGATCAAAGCGGGATATACTGGACGGATGACTTCAATCTCGTCCTGAATAGTCCACATCTTCCTCGTTTGTGCGCTTTTGGATTCAATCTTCTCTTTCTTTATTTTAGTTTGTTATTTTGGATCGAAACTTCTTCTTTTGGTCGTCTCGAGTTCCAATGTTCCAGAAACGTACTCTGCAAAAAATCAAGACAAGCGAACGAAATTTTCTGCCCCAGTTTTCACTAGAAAAATTTCATGAGTTATTGTAATAAAATCTATGCTATTTTATTATTGAAAGTAATAAAAGGCCGGGACCTGTGTACCCGGAGTGAATGCCGACTAAGGGGGTGGATACCCTATGCCTAAAAGGTGAAATCAACTAGGGATTGGAGACCCTATGTTGGAAAAGATCGACAGGCTATGCTGTCGTCAAGAAAAGATCACCAGGTTATGCTGGTGTCTGGGTAAGAATCAACAGGTTATGTTGTTGTCACAAAAGAAATCACTAGGTTACGCCAATGTCCCGAGATGATCAACAGGTTATGCTGTTGTCAGAAATAGAGATTACTGGATTACGCCAGTGTCTGGAGATGATCAACAGGTTGTGTTGTTGACAGAAATAGAGATTACTGGGTTATGCCAGTGTCTGGAGATGATCAACGGGTTATGCTGTTGTCAGAAAGATCACCAGGTTATGCCGGTGTCTGGAAAGGTCAACAGGTTATGCTGTTGGGAAAAAGGAGTGATCAACAGGTTATGCTGCTGTCAGAAAGATCACCAGGTTATGCCGGTGTCTGGAAAGGTCAACAGGTTATGCTGTTGGGAAAAAGGAGTGATCAACAGGTTATGCTGCTGTCAGAAAGATCACCAGGTTATGCCGGTGTCTGGAAAGGTCAACAGGTTATGCTGTTGGGAAAAAGGAGTGATCAACAGGTTATGCTGCTGTCAGAAAGATCACCAGGTTATGCCGGTGTCTGGAAAGGTCAACAAGTTATGCTGTTGCCTGGGGAAAAAGGATCACTGGGGTTATGCCAGTGTCTGGACAGGTCAACAGGTTATGCTGCTGCCCCAGAAAAGAGATCACTGGGGTTATGCCAGTGTCTGTTTTGGTACAGGACCCTACGTTGGCATCAACTGAGGACTGGGATATCCTTGGTTGGAAAATGTTTGGCTAGGGGTTGAGGGTCCTATGCTACTTTAGGGTTGCATCATATTCAACTTCATTTCTTCTCTTTTTTATATATATGTGGGAAAATATTTTGGAGGAAACTTCCTTTTCTTTGGAGTCAATGCTGCAGAGCTCTTTATAGCTCTTGCGCAATTCCTTCTGATTGCCCCTGCTTTTACGCGATTGCTTTGCACATGTTTCCTATTTTCAAACAAAGAACAATTTGTTAGTTTGAAACGGTGGTTGGTTTTGCGGCCTTGATTTTCAACTGCTTGATCTCAGTTCTTTTGATGACGGTTTCAACCACTTGGTTGCTTGTTTGCTTGCTTGGGATTGGGTTTCATCTCTAATCCTGAGGACCTTGGCTTCCTAGATTTTACCATGGCGATCGGTCACGGGGGACCCAACATTTTATTTTTTTCCTTTGTAGGCTTTTCACTGGCTTTTCTTTTGGATTTCCAGAGTATCAAGGGGGGAGTTTTGGCCCCTCAAATTCTGTTTCAATGGTTAGTCGCGTGGGACTTAACCTTTCCAACTTTATTTCGCTTTTATTGGCTTTTCATTCCTGACTTTTCTTCCAACTGTAACTTTGGGTCATTTGGAACATTTAGGCTTTTCAAACCCTGCCAAGATGGTTAACCATGCGGGGCTCAACCTTTCAACTTCATTTGCCTTTATAGGCACTTCAATTTGACTTTCTCCTTTCAAGGTTTTGAATTTGGTCTTTGGCCATTTTGGCCAGTCGGGATCAACTCGATGTCCCCGACGAGGTTGGGTGCCTTTTGCATATTGACCCGCATCAAATGCGAGCCCTGTAAATTAGTCTTGCCATCTTTTCTTTGCCTTAGTTTCGGGACAGAGTTAAATCGAAAGGGATTCAAAAGAAAAATAAACGACAGAATGGACGACGAATTTAAACAAGAGGTGTCCCTTTCGGGGAAAGAAAAGAAAGACTTATCTGGAGTGCATGCGGGTTTTAATGAACATGACATGCCCTTTGGACTGGATTCCTGATCCGTGTAAACCGTCCGACTCTCAGAAATTCATCACAACTGTTACCTCGAGATTGAGAAACCTTGCCCCGGATTGTGTCCGTGTCAGTGACCTATTATCCTTTTCGATCAGTGGCGCCCTTTGCGAGTTTTCACCAACTAAACTCTCTCATTTCTCTTCTTATCGTCGCCTTGTAGTGCTCTTTGCGAGTTTTCACTAACAAGACTCTCTCATCAATTTCTCTACTCACCGTCGCCTTACAGTGCCCGTGTGGGTTTTCACCGATAAGACTCTCTCATTTTAATTTCTCTCATTGATTATATCTGCTCCGAACAACTGTATCCTCCAATTTTGTACATCTTTGCCTTATGATCGGAAGGACTTGAAAAGGGTTTTTGGTGAAAAGAATTTGTATTTAATTACAACTTTGGAACCTTTTATGCGCAAACATTATTGAACATAACATTTGCCCCAGCTTAAACTCTTGGGGGAAATGTGAAATGCTTATTTTGGTGTGACTGAACCCCAGGGAGAGGCTGCCTACGTATCCTTTCAAAATCAAGTCGAACGTAGTTTATGAAACTTTTGTTGTTGTTTTTGTTTCTAATTGATTGAGTTTTTTTTATTTTTTTATTTTTTTGATAAAGACTTCGGGTTCCAAAGAGGGTAATCAAAGAAGAGTAATCGGCTCAAAGGGTTTGCAAAAGGGTTAATGTTGTTTGGGTAGCGAGAAAGAAAGCCTTCATCATCCCAACCGGAGAACACTTGCAAATATATAGAGGATCAAACATAGTACCTTTTGACGGCATCTGCATTGACAGCCGTTTCGGGGTCATTTCCTTTGATGTCTCCCAGGTATAACGCTCCTTTTGGTAGCAATTTCCTTATGATGTATGGACCTTTCCAATTTGGGGCGAATTTTCCTTTCGCTTCTTCGTGGTGTGGGAGGATACGTCTTAAAACGAGTTGCCCTACCTCGAAGTTCCTAGGTCGCACTTTCTTGTTGTAAGCGCGGGCCATTCTTTGCTGGCATAATTGTCCGTGGCATACTGCGGCCATTATTTTCTCATCAATCAGAGTTAATTGCTACAGTCGGGTCTTGACCCACTCATTGTTTTCAATTTCTGCTTCGACAATAACCCGAAGGGAAGGAATTTCAACTTCAGCAGGTATTACGGCTTCAGTGCCATAAACAAATAGGTAAGGGTAGCTCCCACCGATGTACGGACGGTCGTGCGGTATTCCAACAATGCAAAAGGCAACTTTTCATGCCATTGTCTAGATGTTTGAATCATTTTCTTGAGAATTTTTTTGATGTTTTTGTTTGCTGCTTCAACGGCGCCATTTGCTTTGGGCCGGTAAGGGGTCGAGTTGTGGTGCGTTATCTGGAACTGTTCACACACCTCTCTCATCAAGTTACCGTTTAGATTTGCGGCGTTGTCGGTAATGATAGTTTTTGGGATACCAAAATGACAGATGATATTAGTGTGCACGAAATCCACCACCACTTTCTTAGTGACAGATTTGAACGTGACGACCTCGACCCATTTCGTGAAATAGTCGATAGCAACCAAGATGAATCTGTGCCCGTTTGAGGCCCTTGGCTCGATTGGCCCAATGACATCCATTCTCCAAGCAACAAATAGCCAGGGTGCTGACATAGGATGCAGTTCTGAAGGTGGCACATGGATTAGGTTGCCATGTATTTGACACTTATGGAAATTTCGGATGAAACCAAAACAATCTTTCTCCATGGTCATCCAATAATATCCAGCCCGCAAGATTTTCTTTGTGAGGACGCACCCATTCATGTGAGGACCGCATACTCCTGAATGGACCTCGCCCATGATCTTTTCGGCTTCTTTGGTGTCTACACATCTTAACAGATTTAGGTCGGGTGTCCTTTTATACAGTACTTCCCCACTTAGGAAGAAACTGCTGGCGAGCCTTCAGATGGTTTTCTTTTGGTCTCCGTTGGCCTGCTCGGGATATTCTTTCGTCTTCAAAAATCTTTTAATATCATGATACCATGGTTGGACATCGGACTCTACTTCGACCGTGTTGCAGTAACCATGTCTTTCCTTGATTTGGATCTCTAATGTGTCTATGCGAACATTAGCTGGATAGGGCAGCATTGCAGCTAGGGTGGCCAGGGCATCGGCTAACTCATTTTGGCACCGAGGAATATATCTGAACTCGACGATTTTGAATCGCTTACTAAGATTCTCCACATGCTGCCTGTAGGGAAGGAGTTTAACTTCTCTAGTTTCCCACTCTCTCTAGGCCTGCTTAATGATCAAATCAGAGTCCCCCATGATTAACAACTCTTCTACATCCATGTCAACGGCCATGTTCATGGCCATTATACAAGCTTCATATTCAGCAGTATTGTTTGTGCAGAAGAAACGGAGGCGGGCCGTGGCTAGGTAGTGTTGTCCCGCGGGTGAAATCAAGATTGCCCCTATCCCGATACCTTTCGCATTGGCTGCCGCGTCGAAGAACATTTTCCAGGTGTCAGCGCCTTCCGAGATTACTTCGATGGAATTGATTTCTTCATCAGGAAAATAAGTGCTCAAGGGCTGGTATTCATCATCGACCAAATTTTCAGCTAGATGATCGGCCAATGCTTGAGCTTTCATAGCCGTGCGAGTGACATAGACAATATCGAATTCTGTGAGCAAGATTTGCCATTTGGCTAACCTCTCGGTGAGAATTGGATTTTGGAATATGTACTTCAAAGGATCCAGACTCGTGATGAGGTAGGTGGTATAAGCCAGCAGATAATGTCTGAGCTTCTGAGCCACCCAAGTTAGAGCGCATCAAGTCCTTTCTAACTGAGAATACTTGGCCTCGTAGTTTGTGAACTTCTTACTTAAGTAATAAATGGCTTGCTCTTTCTTCCCGGTTGCATCGTGTTGCCCGAGAACACACCCAAAGGAATTTTCTAGCACCGTCAGGTATAGGAACAAAGGCCTCCCTGGTTCTGGTGGGAGTAACACTAGAGGATTTGACAGATATTCTTTGATCTTGTCAAAAGCGCCCTGGCACTCGTCTTTCCATTCGATGGCCGCATCTTTTTCAATAGCTTGAATATAGGCTCGCATGTGGAGGTCAACTGAGCGATGAACCTGCTGATGTAATTCAACCTACCCAACAGACTCATGACTTCTTTCTTGGTTCTTGGGGGTGGGAGATCCCGGATAGATTTTATCTTTGTATGGTCTAGCTCGATGCCCCGTCGACTGACTATTAATCCCAGTAATTTTCCAGATGGAACTCTGAAAGCGCATTTGGCTGGGTTTAACTTCAAATTATATCTACGCAGGCGTTCGAAGAATTTCCTCAAATGCTGCACATGGTCATTTTGGGTTCTGGACTTAATGATCACATCATCCACGTACACCTCAATCTCCTGATGCATCATGTCGTGAAATATGGCGGTCATGGCCCTCATATAAGTAGCCCCAACGTTCTTTAAACCAAACGACATGACCCGGTAACAATACGTTCCCCAGGGTGTAGTGAAGGCTATTTTTTCTGCATCCTCTTCATCCATCAATACTTGGTGATATCCGGCATAGCAATCGACAAAAGACTGTATCTCATGTTTGGCCCAATTATCCACTAAGATGTGTATGTTTGGTAGTGGAAAATTATCTTTGGGACTGGATTTATTCAGATCCCGGTAGTCGACACATACTCGGACCTTTCCGTCCTTTTTGGGCACCGGAACCACATTGGCTAGCCAGGTGGTGTATTGGACCACTCGGATTACTCCAGCCTTTAGTTGTTTAGAGACCTCTTCTTTGATCTTGTCACTCATGTATGTTTTGAACTTCCTCTGCTTTTGTTGGACCGGTGGATGACTTGGGTAGGTTGGCAACTTGTGCACCACCAAGTCCATACTTAGTCCGGGCATGTCGTCGTAGGACCAAGAAAATACGTCTTTCAATTCTAATAGGAGTTGAATCAAGGCGTCTCTAGTCTTTTTATCCGTGTGGACGCTTATCATGGTTTCTCGAATCCCTTCTTCACTGCCCAAGTTAACGGGTTCCGTTTCATTTAAGTTTGGATTAGGCTTATTCTCGAACTGTTCCAATNAAAAAAAATAAGAAAAGTAAACAAAAATCAGAAAGAATAGTAGACGATGAAATTTTGATTTCATTTCATTGAATTTGAACATAGGAGGGTTTACATCGAAATTTAAAGGCAAGAATTTAAAACTTGAGTTACACCTTGAAATAACTCATAGTGCAGAAAGGATGGCAAAAGCTAAACTACCGAGACTCCCGCCGGATGGGGAATGGAGTAGCCTCCTAGTTTTGCAACTTGGCATCAGGTCCCATATACTGTACTTCGGCAGTGCTGGAGCCCTCTCCTGGTTGGACCATATGGGCCTCATACAACATTTTCCTCATTGCTCCGTATATTTCTTCTATTTCTTCGGGCGTAAAAACCTCCTGTTCTTCTTCCACGTATTTTGGCTTAACAAATGATGCAGTGATGTGTGGGATCGGCTGAGGAAATACCCCAACCATTTTTCTTGCGTTGGTCAGCCCATTGTTCATCGTCTGGGGTAGCTTGAAAATCATGCCGAAAAACTTTTTATTGGCAGGCAAAGTGACGGGTTCTTTAATGCCTTGCAACGACACCCCGAGCCTTTTTCCAGGTGCGTACCCATGTTTGATCATGTCGTTGGCGACCATAATTGACGCGTTTGATAGGAAGGGTTGAGGGCATGGGGTTCTTTCCTCATGCCGGTCCGCAACCACAATATCGAAAGCCTGGTAGACTATGTGCTTGCTGCCCTCTCTTGCTTCCAGGCATGGGGCTAATGGGTCCCTGTAAATAGATTGCTCGTCTTCCCCATGGATCACGATTTCTTGATCCTCATATTCGAACTTAACCATCTAGTGGAGAGTAGATGGCACTGCCCCCGCCACATGGATCCAAGGCCTTCCCAAGAGATAATTGTAGGAATATCCATATCCATGACCTGGAATGTTACTTCGAAGTCTACAGGGCCGATTGTCAAGACCAAATCAATCTCCCCGATCGTGTCTCTATTGATACCATCGAATGCACAGACGCACACATTGTTGGGCCTGATTCTTTCAGTCCCGATCTCCATTCTTTGTAAGGTTGATAGAGGGAAAATGTCAACCCCAGACCCACCATCCATCATAACTCTCTTCACGTAGTAACCCTCACATTTAACAGTTAGGTGGAGAGCTTTGTTGTGGGTGGCCCCTTCCGGGGGCAAATCATTCTTGCTGAATGAAATCCAGTTGACCTCAAAAAATCATTCTGCCATCCTCTCCATTTGCTCGACCGTGGTGTTGGCCGGAACGTATGCTTCGTTGAGGGTTTTGATCAGGATCTTCTGATGCTCGCTTGAATTTACCAGCAAAGATAGAAGCGAGACCTGGGCGGGGGATTTCTTGAGCTCCTCGATTATGGCGTATTAAGAGGTTTTCATATTCTTGAAGAATTATTCTGCCTCTCCGGCACTGATCGGCCTTTTGGGCAGGAAGCGTTTCAACTTGCTTTTGTTTAACTCTTCCGGGTCGAGATATTTCTCTGAAGAGTTTATATCGCCTGTTTCCCCGGTAATCTCTTTCCCTTTGTATGTCATCACCGTCCGGCGGTAATTCCATGGGACGACAGTAGTATTCTTTATGGGAGTTTGCAACGCGCGGCTAATAACCACGGGCTCATTCAGCCTGGGTGAAATTATTTGCCCCCGCGCCGCATACGTCCCCTTCGGGACATATATTTTTGAGCCATTCATTATTGCCCTATTGAATTGTAACCTCCTGGGAGGGCTCAACACACTTTTTTCTTTCCTGTGTGCCTTGGGGATGTAAAGGACAACATCTTTAGAGGGTCCCTTATTTGTCCCAGTCTCAGCCTGTTCCGTGACCTGAGGGACGGGGTTACTCTTTCTCATCTCCTTGGCTGGATTGGGTGCCGTATTGGGTTTTCTTTCTACATCTACGATGGAGATGATTGCCTTTAGAGCTGGATCAAAATCTTGGTCCTAGCAAATCAAGCCGATGACGGGCCCATGATTGTGAGCGGGCAGTGGATTGTTTGTCACATTGGGAGCTTCTTCGTCCCTTAAAACCACTTTATTTTGTTCTATAAGGCTTTCCACGGCCCTTTTGAGGGTCCAACAGTCCTCCGTGTCATGCCCTTCTGCTCCGAAATGGTAAGCACAACTGGTACCCTGTCTATATGATGGTGATTGGGGATTCTGCCCGTTTGGAGGTGCGGGTTGCAGGAGCCCCATCTGGACCAACTTTGGGAAGAGGCTGGAATACGGCTCTTCGATGGGAGTGAAATTAAGTCTCCGTGGTGGATCTCCGGGGTAGGCATTGTACGGGTAGTTGTTTTTAGGCGGACGTTGATTATATGGAGCTGGGGGACGATGGCTATTTTTAGGGGGTGGAGTTCTATTCTGATTGTATTGTTGTGGCGGCCTGGGATGCGGCTGAGCGTTCATTACCGCATAGGGAAAAGGGGGCGAAGCATAAGCTGTATCTTGGTGAGGATAGTAATGTTGGGGAGCTTTAGGAAATGGGTGTGGGTATTGTCGAGGGTTTCCTGACATCGGAAACCATCATGGCCCCTTCTTCTTTCTTTTTCCTGTTGGCCGCAACCCCAGATCCGCTTTGGATGCCCTAATAGGTCGCTCTTATGGCAGATTGGCTCGGGATACAACCAGTTTTTAGCCCGTTCTCCACCATTTCTCCAATTTTAATTGCTTCCGCGAATGGTTTGCCCATGGCGGACATCATATTTTGGAAGTAATCAACGGGATATATCTTGGTCCATGTACTATTCTGATGCAATTCCCGTCAAACTTTCTCCAAAATACGCCATGAGAAGTTCCTCCTTCCCACCTACTCCCCTGAGATGGTTGCAGTACCTTTTCAGATGGGCTATGGGGTCTCCATGTCCGTCATATTTTTCGAACTTGGGGGTTTTGAATCCAAGAGGCAGATGGACGTGCGGGAACATGAACAAATCTACGTAGGAGACACTTTTCTGCCCGCTCAGCCCCTGTATATTTTTGAGGCTCTATTCAATACTCTTCATTTTTTGAGTTATTTGTTCGTTCTCGAAGCTTTTCTTATCCTGTCCTAAAGNATGCATTGGGAGTAGCATGAGCGGTATCCTGATGGACGGATGGTGTTTGGAATGTGAATGCTGGCGGCTCGAAACTTGGCCCGGAGATAGTTGGTGGGGTTGTGGCGGAGATTGGTGGTGCGGTGAAAATGTTGGAAGACACACCAGAAAACAAAGCCTGGGGGCGAACCGCAGAAGGCCTTCCGGCAAAGTGAGCCAACATAGTTGGATATCCGAATGGCGTGGCTGGGTAGCTTATGGGGATGTTGGACGTCCCTCCTGCCCTGGGGATTATTTCTGGGAAACCCGAGATGGTACTGGGTGGTTTCCAGTATGCGGCAACGTAGAGTCCTGTTCTCTTCAGCTGTTGCGGACTTAGATGTTGGGATGGCTGGATTTAGGTCTTCCACGGAGGAGTTGACGATTGGGGGGTGACTTTCAGATGTCATTTCTATGCTCCCCTTTGATCTAGTGAAGTAAGGATGGGAAGCCAGGTTACCGCAAAACCAACCACCTTAAAATACCTTAGATTGAACCAACAAAACGTTAGTTTAAAATATTTATCACATAGGCAAATCGCACGTACGGGGTATGCAATGCACCTGATGCCTTTCTATATGTTTTTGCCACAATCGTGTATTTCATCCCGACTTTATCTCTTGGTTTGTTTTTTTATTATTTTTCTCTTTCCTTTGTTATTGTTTTTGCTTANACACTTTTGATTACAGAAAACTGGTAGCCCATTTTTGGAATTACAGAGTTTGCAAAACAGACTTGACACATATATTTTCTAAAATATAAAGACTACTGTGGACTCAACACATGACTATGACTAGAAAAGTGAAGTACAGACTCAAAAATATCAAGAATACATTAGAGCTTCCGTTGCTCCAGGGGCCGGTGGGGCATCATTCGGCCTTGCCACGGGCCTGCGTGCTATGTCTTATCGGAGGCGGTAAAGGTCGTCCATTATCTTGTGGACGAAGATCATAACTGCTGAGAAGAAAGTGGTCCGAGTCATATCTTCGCATTCCTGACATCTGGTGACGATGTAGTCAGCTATCTCTTGGACCCTTCGCCTGATAATACCCTTCTCTTGAAGCAGGCGCCCGATTTGTTGGGATCTCGCCTCTAAAGTTTGGGCATCCTTGTGACTCTGTTCTTGCCATTGTTGCAACTCTTTTTCTAACCGATCCATCATGGCATATCACTGTTCCCTATATGTTTTAAACCTTTTTCCTGTTTGGCCATCTCGTTCTCGAAGGTGGCCAATTTTTCCTTCAAGCCCACGACTTCCTGGTCATATTTCCTTTTTAGTCTCTGGACAAACTCTGTTCTTTCTTCTACACTTCTTGTTAATCTTGCCCGAACTTCGGCCAGTTCTTCTTCAGCTTTGTCTAAATCATTCCCATAGCTACATACTTTATGCCTTAGGCTGTTCATAAGCCTTTCATCAGCTCTGCTTCTCTCTGCGTTCTCAGCGGCTATTTTCAGTTCCTGTATCTGGGTCTGGGGGCCTTCATTTTCTTGGGCTAATCTATTTTTCTCCCCTTCAATCGAGGCAGTATGTAGGATGTTTTTGAAATTGATTTCCCTGACCTGGGACTCCAATTTTCTTATGGTGGCTCGGTAGCTGTTCTCTTTTTCTAACCAAGCCCAATGCTCTTGAGTTTGCTCGGCGAATTGTTGTACACGGGGTCTATTTGCGGGTCGTTCTTGCTCTTGATGCTCCCTGCCTCTTATGCCGTACCAAGAGGTGTAGGCGGGATCCACTTCCCCTTTGGATAAGTCTCTCACTCGAGTTTGAGGTTCTAAAAACCTGCACTCGTTCCAAATTTGACGAACCCTGCATTCAGGAAATGCAGCTCTTGGGCATAACTCGATGGCTTGTTGGCTTAAGTCCTCGTCATGGGAAACACCCTGTTGTCTCCCCAGCTGGCGTAAGACCCTGTGGGGGGCATATGGCTGAATGCTTCGCAGGCCCATTAACAAAAGATAGCAAACCTCAGCGTACATATTGATAACCTCGCTGAGAGGGAGCCACCCGAATGTCCACTCGATTTGGTTGGCAGTTAGTGAACTCAAGTATGAGTGCCAGACTTCCGTGCCTTCAGGGAATTGGTGGTCTTTTACCCGAGTACTATGTTCCTCGATGCAGTTCAAACTGGTTAAACCGTAGTTCATGTAGCCCGGGCGGTGACAGAGGTGCTCGATCGACCAGATTTGTAGGAGCAGGTTGCACCCCTCAAAATATTTTCCCCCAGATTGGAAAATTGTCAGAGCGTGGTAAATTTCGGCTAAGATCATCAGTATAAGTGTGCCATTGGACATTTTCATCATGAAGTCTGCTATTACCACAAGCCCAATGTCTATGCATCCGTCACTTTTTGGGAAAATCAAGGTGCCCAAGAGTGCTACCATAAAAGCTAGCCCCCGGCGAGGTTCCCATTTAGCCTGATCTTTGTGAGTTAGACCAGTGTTGTTAGCTTCATAACCCTGGGGATCTACATAACGTCTATAAAGAAAGTAGAAAGTGCAGAAGCCTTCGGACAATTGTGGGTCTTGGACGTCCCGACTAATGTTCAACAGATCCAAAAACTTGTGGGGAGTCACTGCCCTGGGTGCCACTGGGTACCGACTTCTGAGATTGTCATTGAGTCCAGCATACCCTGCTATTTCCTCTAGCGTGGGCATCAATTCAAAGTATGAAAAGTGGAATACATTATGGTGGGATCCCAGAATGGCACTAGAGCCTCGACGATGTCCAACCTCGGCTTGATATTTAAAAGGCCAGTAAGTCCCCCTAAAGCTTTTATAACAGACTTTCTACTGGTTTCCCCCAAGTTGCTCCGCCACATATGGAGTCCTAGAGGGATTTCCTCGACTGCTTTGAAAGGGATGTTTTCAACTGTACTCATCCTGCACATTTGTTTTTTGATTAAGGCTATAATGGCATCACCTAATTTTATTTAGGGCTATATCTTTTTGAATTTGAAAAAATGGAGTTGGACCCGATGAGGGTTGCCTACGTATCCCACACCCGTGAGAATCAAACAATGCGTAGTTCGGGAAAATCCTGACTGATTAAAAATGTATACCCACTCATTTTGTTTTATATATATTTTCAGAAATTTTGGCGGAGTTTTGGGGTGAATACGAGTATTTCAAAATAGGGTGAATTCCTTATTCTACCTCACTCTTGGTTTTTCTGTTCATTTTTTGGTTTAGCTGGTCAATACACAAGCTGAGACAAATAAATGCATACCTAGCAAGTAAGATGCATCAGGATAGTCTTTCATTTCGGTACACCTGTCCTAGACGGACCCAACCCCTGTGTTGAGTCCCCTAAGTCAAATGCACATGATGCAAATAAGCGTTCCTACTAGAGATCCGGCATGAGGTTTTGTTATTCTAGGTTTAAACCTGGGGTTTTGTTCTAGACCAGGCTTACCCGAGCGGACAGCTCGAGCCGAGGTTGGGGTAGCGTACCGGGAATACAGAAGCTTCGCCGGCTTTGCAACTTATCCGAACCTCGTTCTAAAATTTGGATATGACTCTAACAGAAAAGAAGTCACACGAAGTGCACACTTCCCAGATGATTTAGAAGACTCAGAGAGAAGAGGGTGTCGGCAAAATTTATATACAGTTCAGATAATATCAAAGCGGTAAAAAGCGACATTTATCACATTAGGTTCAAACATGTAAAATTAGATAATAAAGCCAAATATAACAGTTATTCTAAGCTCTAATTCTTGAACCCTGAACCAGAGATTTTGGGTTCACCCTTTCCCCAGCAGAGTCGCCAGAGCTGTCACACCTTCTTTTTCCACTACCCCCGGGGTTAATGAAGGGGTAATAAGGGAGTTTTTCCACTTTAAGTGACATTATTCAAATTTGGGATTTATTTTAGTTTTCAGAGTCGCCACCCGGATTTTTGACGATGCTTCGGGACACCGTTTTATTTTAAAATCCCAAACCGAGGAAATTTTGACTCTGTTTTAATTTGTCTGCGACCAGAAATCCGAGTAAGGAATTTTATTAACCCGGGAGAAGGTGTTAGGCATTCCCGAGTTCCGTGGTTCTAGCACCGTCGCTTAACTATTAATATTTGGCCTATATTATCTGATTGTTTTATGTGTTTTAGCCCTTTTTACTTTTTGAAACGCTTTCAATATTTATGGATTTATCTTGAATAAGTCACGATGTCATACACTTATTTTTTATTTTTATTTTTTTTGGGATATATTATAACTACGCCACATGACATGCACCCGCAATTACAACATGTGATTTTTATTATAATTTGAAGTTGAAGACGGGGACATGAGTTGTCGCACCCGCGTGTAGATTTACGTAGTCAAGACTATAGTCGTGATAGTTTTATAATGCCCATTTACGGCGATGTTTGATTTTTCTATTTTTTGAAAGAGCGTTTTAGTTTTAAGATCGATTAGGACATTTATGGATTTATCTTGGACAAGTTACGATGACGTACACTTGTTATTTTTGAACACATAGCAAAAACGTCACATGAAATGCACCCGTGATTGCTATATTCATTTTTAGTTGTTTAGAATTGAGGGTCGGGGGCATGAGTTGCCACTCCCGAGTGTATTTTATTGTAATTTTGAGGTAACGATCAATTTTTGTCAAGTTTCAAAGTAAAGGTATGCATTATACCTAAGGATTACCTAAAATGATATTCACTAGTCTAAAGACAACATGTTTTGGGCTATGGCCATATTTTAGCGTAATTTATCGTTTAACTCTTTAGCCAATCCTATTTGTGACTAATTTTGCAATAAGGGTAAAAGCTATACAACTACAAAGAGAATCGTGCCATCATATAGAGAAAGTCGAAATACTGATTTGCAAATCACTTATTTAAAACAGTCAAATGAACGCATAACACCTTGACTGAAATAGTTTTATCAACTTCAAATGACCTAAACTCATACTTCTTGACATACACCTTGAGTTCTACATATTGCTGTAAATTTTGAACTCTTAAGAACATGAGATAAATCTGATGAGAGATTACTTTGAATAGCAAATTCATATTTATATATACTTCAAAATTCCTTTGAACTAAAAGTAGTCATTTCCAGAACTTCAATAGGTATTTACGGGAGTCATTTAGACGGGTTGATTTGAACACAAAATTGTAAGAAAAGATTAGAAACGGTGCCTTTGAATTTTTCCAACAAATCTGAGTGCTTAAAATATTAATGCCTGAAACTTTGTACTTAAATATGAGAATAAACAGCCTTGAGGCTAAAGCTCTTCGCGTTTTCCAAGCCCTCTGGATTATGCTCAGACCTTGATGGGCCATTATCAATAGTTTGGTCTATCTTAAACTATCCAGAATAGCCATGTTTGAGTCCAGTGTACTCAGAACAAATCTGGAGCTAATTATACACTTTTTTAAAAAAATTTATAGGAACACATACATACTGAAAGAAAGGACTGCTAATATAAATAAATTTAATGTCCAGTCTTATATTACAATGATTATGAAAGGAGAGCCTGAGTAAAATTACAATCTGAAACGAAATTACAGCTTCTACTAAAAATATATTTTTAGATAAAGAGAACTGAAAATTAAAGCTTCTAAACTGGTTGCTCCAACTTGGGTTCTCTATGACTATGCACTTGTGCCTCCATTTGTAATTTTCAAATACCCCAGATAACATTTAATGCATTATTCATGAAATGAATCTGACCATTAGAGGGTCAGATTCAACTCCACTGATGCTATATTTGAACATAAGGTTCTTATACCCTTAATAGTTTTAGCAAAAATAGCTTAGCTAGAAAAAATTGAACTCATATATATAAAAACACTGGTTCCATAGCAGACCCCAATGAAGACTCATGATAAACGTCTAAACCATGATATTAACTAACACAAGCTTTACATGTTTAGAGTGATTCTGACCTAACTAGTGGTCAGATTCACGTCTCTAATGTTATTTTATGTAGTTTCATACTCTATAGAGGTTAGAATTACTGAACAATAGCCACATATGTGAGTACACATATACGATATTTGAATCCAACAAACATGTGACCAAATCTGATTTTTTCAAGCAGGTAGAAGCATACCAACACATAAAAAGAAAACTGAGACTTCTGATAATCACTAAGAAAACATGTATACATTGATGTTCCAGCAAAAATTTCATTCAAAGAATTCCATTTCATACAAGATAGAATTACATACCTTAAGACGTAAGACAGCAAGATATATGGCCAAATAAAGGTTAAGAAAAACCAGAAATTTCAAGCTCAACACAGCCACCATAACAACAGCAAAGCAGTAAGAATACCCAGAAACAACAGCTAGAATAAACCAGATTTTGAATGAAAAATCAACAAGAAAACCAGATTTTTCCCATGAAAACCATAACCAAGAAGAAACCAATTTTTTCAGAATGTTCTTGCACTAATTTTGATGTTTTCAGTATCCTTTATGTTTTCCAGAGTAGTGGTATATTTTCAGAGCAATATTTTCTAATGTGTGTGTGTAAATTCTCTGTGGAGAATCCCTTTTTTTTTTAAGATCTATGGTTCAAGTGTGGTAATGTGTCTAAAATCCATGTGTAAAAGTATCTTTTTCAGAGAATAGGGTAGGGTATTTATGGGGGTATTTTGGATAGGATATGCTTAGCATATTCCTGATCCAATAGGCTGAAGAAAGGTACAGGTGCAGCTGTCACCCTTATCCTTTGGGACAGCTGCCCTCATTCTAGAAGATTCTCACCCCTGAAATTACTATCCTACCCCCAAAAAATCTGATTTCCTAGTTCTAGAAGGTTCTTGGGTTGTTACACCCAAGATTCTTCAATTTTAATTCCTAAACTAACCCTCAATACCCTTAGAATTACCCCTTTAGTTAATCAAGGTTGAAAGGTTGTTAGTTTATTAAGTGTAGACTGATTTTTATCCTAATTGAGTGGTTAAATCAATAGTTAACCACTAATGAAACTGAATTTAGACTAACTCTTAGCTTAATATGTAATTAGCTTAATTATTTGTCTAAGTTAGTAATTAGGTTGATTCAAGTGATTCGAGAGGTTGAGTCATTAGGCTTAGTTAATCATCATGTATTATGATTTAATCTTAGTTTCAACCTGAGCTTAGGCTAACCAGTCAAGTATAACTAATCCTTCCATTAATGGCCAGAGATCAGAATTCTAACTGACTCACACATAGCTATTTAATGATGAACCAATTAAAACAATGATTAATATCAAACAAACAGTTGCTATGCATGTTCGTGACTAACATGAACTTACATATGCAAAATCCAACCTAAGGGTCTAAATTAGATCAACCTATAATTAAAACTTGAAAAATTGGTAACAGTACATGAGTACACCATTAGTGACTAACACACAATGACTGTTATACTGCTTTACATGAGGAAATAATCAGAGGGAAAAAAACAATTAGAAAATCTAAAACTAACATTAATGCTAAACTTATAATTGATTCCAAGCAGTCTCTAATTAATAAAGAAGATGGAAACAGAAGAAACATGAACCAATCAGTCTTCATTAGTATTCTGACCTAAATTGTTATTCTAAAAACGGTCAAGATTCAGGGAATCACAAGAGAGCCATCAAATCGAACTCAAATTTGCAAATCAAACACTGATTTTAGTACACAATTTTTAGCATAGATTAATTTATTATTTTAGCATTCACAATAGGCTTAAGCAAGATCATGAAACCCTAATCAATAAGCAATTAATATCAAACTAAATTTAAGCGATTTTTATACGATTAAATTAACTGAGTCATGCATGGGAGTAATTAAAGTTTACCCTAAAAAAATAAAAATATTATACGGGAAAAACCTAAAACTAAACCCAATAAATGATTTTAACATAAAAATGATTAAAGGAATAGAAAAGGAAGGGCACCGGTCGACTATAACACTTTGGCCGGATTCCGGTGGCTTCAAATTGAATCGAACCCACGTGAATCACTTGCTCTTGTGAAGAGCGAGTGACTCACGTAAGTCTGAGCCAACGAGGTTCTATGGATCGGCAGGGACGATTTTTTAGGGTTTTGAGATTTTTAGATCTGAGATTACTCTTTTGTGGTGGGGTTTTTGGTGAAAGTAATGTTAAGATGGGGTTTAGGGGAAAGAGAGGATTGTATAGTGAAGATTTGGGGTCGGCTCCGCCGCCGTAGGCGATTTTCGGTTGGCGGAGGACGGTAGGAATTTTAGGGCGGCTAGGGTTTGTTAGAGAGAAGAGAGAGAGAGAGAGAGAACGGACGAAGGGGGGGTGTGATACTTTGCAAATGAGGGGGTGGGGTTTAGTTTGGACATTTATATAGTTTAGAGGGGGTGAGTTCCTGGCCGTCCGATCTATTTCGATCAATGGCCAGGATTTAACTCACTAACCCAAACGGGGTCGTTTGGAGGGGTGCTGGGGCAGGCCGAGTAAGGGGTTTGGGCTTGGGTTGTTTGAGCGTGTAAGGATTGGGTTTGGGCCTGGGTTGTTTCAAGCCCAGGTCCGAAATTGGCTCTTTAAACTAATTAAGCAAATTAAATTCAAATCTAATTTAATCCAAAAATGTAGCAATTAATTTTAAACCTTATTTTTCATCTATTTACATATTAATTAAGAATAAAACAACTAATTTTATATTCCTAATTAAATCTATGATTTATCGAATAAAAAATGATTAATTTCCTAGTAATTAGTTATTAAAAACTACATTATGTTAAATAATCGTCATTTGTCTATTATATAATTAATTATAAATAATAATTTCATAATTCCTTGATAATAGTGGTGCAAATTTTAAAAGATGAATTATGGATATGCAAAAATGCAAATAATTCACAATTAATTACTGAAAAATAACAAAATTCATAAAATCAATTGATTTATTGAGATTTTTATAGGACGATACGGCGAGTAAAAATCACCTGCTCACAAACCTGTTCCATCTAAATAGGAAACCCTCGAGGACCTACTGATAGGGTTATCAATGGCACCAAAACTCATGTCATTCCCTATGGCTTCATTCTTACAACTGTACTTGAACATTTCAAGGTACCTATGAAGAAGTGGGAGATTAGTACAAGCAAGGATCATTTTGGGGTTAATACTCTGCTTTCTTGCTATTATGAAGTCAATGCCACTCCTAAAGAAACTGGTTCATCCAAGAAGGTACCAGTGAATAGCAAGGTCAGAGCCTTGATGCAAGAAAGTGGGGCTAAGGATGCTGAGATTGAGAGGCTGAAGAAGTGGTTGACTGAGGTAGAGACTGAGAGAGATACTCTTAGAACTGAGCTGGCAAGAGAAAAGGAGAATAATACTGGCATTATTCAGGATATGTTGAAACTCCTCCAAGCCAAAAACCAAGCACCTAGTTCTTCCCAGCCTTAAGCCTCCTAGCCCAGTGTAGATCAATCAATGACCCAGTTCGGGATTTTTTTTGTTGTTTTTGCTCTTGTTTCCAGTTTTTTTTATTTCTTCTTATGCTTTGTGGTAGAATCTTATCAATCATCAATGAAATTCACTGTCTTTTGCTCTAATTGTTTGTTTATATTTCTTTGATGGTTAAAATTCTTAGCTTGATCTATGATGATTAATCCATGATTGCATTTGAAGTAGCCCTAGTGGCCATGAGTAAGCTTTAAAATCTGGTTATCTCACATTTCTATGCAACTTTTTGATGATTCCAAAAGAGAAAAAATAAATAGGTTGTTCTTTAAACAAGTGTTGTTTAGCTTTGAACAAGTGATGTTTATAACCTAATGTACCTGGTCCTTGATGATAAGTGATAAAAAGGAAAAAATATTTCTAACATTGTGTTGATGTTGAGCTGAGTTGAAACAATGCCTAAGATTATGAAAAGCACAGAGTTTGTCATCATCAAAAAGGGAGAATTTGTTGGCCCAAGTAAAAATTAGTTTTGAAGACTGACAAAGGAACTCAGGCGTGAACCAGGTCCATCCCTCCAGGATCATCCTGTGTGCATAGAAACGAGGAGATTCGAGCACGTGGGATGCACGTGAAGGAGATGAGCTTAACTTGGTATACTTGATATCTCCTGATTGAAAAGGTTGCATAATTGATAAGGAGAAGGACTCTTTAATCAAATAGAACATTATCCAAGATAGGGCAGGAGTTAGAAGCTGAAATCAACGAGAACTCTTCCACCAAGGAAGAGTAGCATTGGAACTCTAGTTATTTCTTCATCTACTAACTCTATAAATTGCAGGATGTTCTCACTTTACAGGGGTTGCACAAACGCAGAAGTTAAACGTGAATTGAGAGCAAAATAGTAAGGCAATTTTGCAAGCAGTTCGTGTGTGATTCAAGTGTGCAAACCTGAAGCTACATGAACCAGATAGAAGAACCAGCTCCAAGTGTCTGTCTTTTATTCTAGTTCTATAGTAGGTGTTTTCATATTGTACCTTTCAGCTTTATCTAGAGGCAATTGTAATGGGTACTCAGAGTTTTCAAGTTAGCGTTAACTTGAAGTTTTCGTAATAGTTAGAGGTTGTGTAATATAACGGGATTAGAGTTAATCCTAGGTTTACAAAAGAGTTTTTATAAATGCAGTTTTTGGCTTAGTGATTTTAGTGGAGAGTTTGGGAAAATCCTACTGGAAAGTAGGTCGTGGTTTTTTCACCTTTTGAGCCAGGTGTCTTCCACGTAAAATACTTGTGTTCTTTACTTTCTGTATTTATTATTCCGCAACAGTNTTTTTTTTTTTTTTTTTTTTTTTTTTTTTTTTTTTTTTTTTGCAATTTTATAGTTTGGCAAGGCTTTTCTTAGCTTTCACTCAAGTTGCTCACTGTTTTACAAAGACATATCAAGCATACCATAATTCTTGATTTTTTATTGTGCACTCTTGTTCTTGATTTATAGGAAAAATAGTAATTTGGTGACAGAAGAAAAGAAAGAAAAACTAATGGAAAAGGTAAAAACATGTACGACCAAACCAAAATGGCTGAATATGCTAAAGAATTATGGATTCTCAAAAAGGTAGCTTTATCTTTTGGATTGTAGTGTTGAGGTATTTGTCTAGAAAAACTATCATTCAAATTTCTAAGGTAGAACAATAGTTGTTAAATCCACATGTTCGTTTTATTATGCAGTTTCTCATGGCTAAATTGTTATAGCTAATGCCCCAAGAAATCTCTTACAGTATATACCCAAGACAACTCGTGTAACTCGAGTTATAGAATATTATGAGACCTATTTAATTCACGCCCAACTTTGACTTTTGGCCATCAGAATTGCATCTTCCCCTTTTATAATTTGAAATTAATTTTATAAGTACATTGAAAAGGCAAAAATATCACCTGAAAAATAAAATGATGTGATTTTTCACTAGTTTGTGCTATGTTTTCTCTGTTTTTACTAACTTTGAGATCGGTTGCTCTACTAAATTGTTATTTTAAGAATTTTTATCAATGAAGGGCATATGCCCGTGCATCGCACGGGACCCACCATCTAGTATATATAATAAGAGAAGATAATAGCAAAAAAGTTGAGTTTGTGCTTTTGCACAATACTCCATTTAGCGAGAATGGACACGCCCATTTGAATGACAAAAAAACAGTTAAGCTCTTTACAATATACTTTTTTTCTACAACTTAAAAACTATATATATCGTTGTTGCATATCAACTTCCAATAGGCACATGAAAAGAGTTTTTCACAACTCTATGTCTGAGAGTAGGTAATTTCCATGTATCAGCCTAAAACATCCGAATTTTTTTTTTGGAAGGTCTCCAGGATTAAAAAAGAAACATGTCCTTCCCATTAGCATCCAACTATGCGAGCACATCTACCACTTGATCCCCTTCTCTAAAGCAATGATTAACAGAAATGTTACCTTGTAAAATGATTTTAATAATTTCATTGATGATTGATCGCAATTGCGATGGTGTCTTTGCTTTTCCTTGTATTTTTTTGTATGACCAACATTGAGTCACACTTGAGGATAACATTTGTTGGGTTTAAGTTTTATAATAGCTTAAAATAAAGTTAATGGGAAATGGAAATAACAATTTAGAATTTCTTTCTTTATAAAGGAACAGTGTCCCATATTTGAGCAGGAAAAGATTTTTGATGGGCATATATACAATTGCACTTCTTCTAGATCTTAAAGAGTTGAGAAGAAGGTAAGCCTCTTTACATCGTCGTCGCCATCGCCACTCGGCTTCGGCTTTGGCTTCTAAGCATAGTTTCAGCTTGTGGTATCTTACCGTAACAACATCTAGACTTTATATGCTATCCAATTCTAACTATATGTTGTCATCAAAGGAAAGTTTATTTTTAATCAATCTCCACATAATAATATTTAATCAAAAATATAGATCTTGTTTTAACCAAGTAAATTTAAATAAAGAAGAGTCAATCTTAGCTAATAATAATATTCTAAAAATAAAGCTATTAGTTTTATGACAGATAATCCATATATTTGTCCGGATGGCAATGAATGAAAGAAATAATAACAATGTTCAATGTCCAAAAAGATAGAATATGACATTAAATAGTAACAAGTGGCATTTAAGTAAATAGAAACGTGTGAGTCACCCAAAAAGGGTGAGATCTATGGATATTCTCTCTGGCAATGATGAATGATTGATAAGCCTTTGAACACTTAGGTTGTTCTCGGATTCAGTGGAAATGCTAGACAAGAATCTTAGTAAAAAGGTTATTTTGGTATGCCTGTAATAGGATCCGATTCTCTTTATAAATTCAAGTGTTTTTTACAAAATGAATATCTCATGTCTCCTCACATTGTGTCTCTTTCTATTTATAAGAAACATATTCCTAGAAACTCAAATAGTACAGGTGCAGAGAATATCACTAGAATATTCTCTTTAGTGTCCTATCTTGTAACTAGCTGTTATAACTCTGTCAAGGTGCTCGACTTCGACCATGATCTTTGACGACTCCTCGACCTTGGTCCTTCCTGACTCTTCGACCGCAACCTTCATTACTTCTAGAGTCGCTTCGACCTTGAACAGGACTTCATGGGAGTCGTATCGGTGACACATGATAGCCCGTTGTTGATACCCAATTTTTTCCTCATATATTTCAAATAAACATATATACTTTCAAAAGAGTGCATATGCATCATCATTTGATTCGTAAACACATGAAAGTATTTTTTTCCTAATTTTTCTATAATTTTAAAGATTTTTAAATCAATTTATTCCCATAGTTTATTAAATAAATAATCATTAATTGCATTACAAATAATTTTATGATGATTTTATCATCTAACTTCATCATTTATATCCATATTAAGTTTTAAATATTTTTGGTGCATTCATTATAATTGCATTTGTATTTTTTAAGGCTAAAATTGCACATTTTGCTATAATATCTCATATACATTTATAATTACTTTATCTATGCAAAAAATAACTTTTTATATTTTTATAGTGATAAATAATTGTTGTTAACCATTTTCATGCACAAATACTATTTTCACTATTTTATTTATCATTTTTACAAATTATTTTATTAATGAAAAATGGGTATTTAACTAATAGCCCTAAATTCCTCCTATTTCTCGGATCTAGGCTATCCAAACCAACCCAATTACTCTTACTCGGTCGCGACCCGTGTATCTACCCGCCCCGTTCTCATTTAATCCTGGTCGTTGATCTCCCAAGATCAACGACCCCCGTTCAATCCCTCCCTTTAACTAACCGACCCTAACCCTAATCCTCTTATTCCCTCTCACCCGCAGCCAAAAAACTCTCTCAACTCCCCTTTCTGAAGAAACCCTAACCCTACCCGTCACACCCCAAATCCCCTCTTCTAATCTCCCTTCTAATGGGATTTCCTTCTTATTTCCTTACCATATTATTATTTTCTCGCTACTGGTCGATTCTTTATGATGTTACTTAGTACTTGCCTAAACATGGAAAGTACTATTCTCCGATTCTGTTCTATTTTCGGTATCCGGACTATATTTCGTTTGATTTTGTACTATGAAAATACGATATTCTTTGGATTTCTGGGATCTACACTTTTCGTAAAAAAAACTAGGTTTACCGAATTTCTCTCTTAAATTGATTTCAAAATTGATTTTGCAGGTTTTCTTTCCTTGTTTTGTTGTTTATTTTACTTTGTTTCCTTATATGTTTGCTCGATTTTTCTTTTTGTCAATATTCATCTGGCCCTAATTTAGGGTTTTCATATCTCTTTAGATTGGACCTAAATTAGTTCGATTCTCTGATTTTTAGTGTTATTCGTGTCTATATTCATCTATGCTATTGTTCTTATGTATATCCCGCTGATATTTGTTTTCCTAAAAAAAACTAGGGTTTACTTTGTTTTTCTTCAAATATGATTCTTTATTGATTATGTGTGTACTGCTTTCTTATTTGTGTTTAATTTTACATTTTTTCTTGTTCACTCGATTCAATATCTGCTACTATATAAACCCCTCCCCTTTCCCCTTTAAGACAGACCTAAAATCACTGTAATCTTACTAAAGAACTTAAGATTTGGCTATGTGTTCTCTTTGCTATCTCGTTTTATATCTAGTTTTTGGCTGGCTGAAAGCCAAGGCAAAATATTCTGGGTTATCGACTATTGTGGTGTTATTCTTGCTTTTCTCGCCTAACTGGTGAGTTACTGTACCTTTTCCATTTTAGTTTTATGCATTTGTGACATGTGGTTATGATCCAGCACGTTTAAAGTTTATTTTTTGAGCATGATTCTGTCGATTTCATGTTTGTTCGAGTCTCTCTAGTTCTCTAAGTAATACTGTTAGTTTTGAGACTGTTTGTTTTGAATAATATGAATCCTCTTAGGTGTTAGCTTAATACCTTTTAATTTGCTGCCTGTATCCAGTTTTATTAGTTCTGCGCTTGCCTTGAATTTCTTGTAATCTCTTAGGTAATACTAGAATACTTGTTAGTTCACCTATCCTGAATCTTTACAAAGTTGTCTTGATATGTTTGATCAGTGCTAAGCCCCTTTTCTATCACTCATGTACCCTAATAACCTGTCTTTTATCATGTCTTTAGTTCATTTGATTCCCTATGATTATTTGACTTTTTGCTTTCATACCATATCTAAATACTGTTTGTGAATGAATAAAGTTTGTCCTTAATGCTAGCATGTACAATTAGCCTATTACACCTTTCAGGCCTTAACTTGTTATGTACTATGCATTTGTGCATAAAAAACTGTGCAAATCCTGCCAAATTATTTTCTTAGATCTTTCAATGTAATTCTGCCTATGTGTTCAAATCTTGCTGACCATTACTCTGTGTTTTGAACTCTGTTATGTTGGCTTCCTAAGATCAAGTATGTCTTTTCAAAGTCTGCTCTTGGTCATTGCCTCATTTTATGTACAGCTTATTCCCATGCTTAGGTCCTTTAGGTTATGTCCTAACCTCCCCAGTGTGAGTACTGCTCGGGGTCCATGTGAGACCCTTGTGAACTCTGACACATTGGGGTTTGGTTTCTAATCTCCCTTGAATTGTTTCTGATCATTTTTTCTCCATATGAGACCCTTGGGAACTCTGACACACTAGAGATTTGGGTTATGTGTGCTATGGGTGTATCCATGAATATAAGCCTTGGAGTTGTTATGGGTTGAAGGCTTGGGTTGCCCTAGTGTATTTGGGCCTGTTGAAGGCTCTCTATATATTTACTTTATATTCTATAATTCATCCATTAACCTGGTCTGTAATAGTTTTATAACAACAATTCTAGGGTATTTAGTAAAATTGGGAAGGGTTTCTTATTTTTATTTGCAAAGTCGGGTAGAAATCTTGCCTATAGGGTCTCTATGTTGGTTCTTCTTATACGTTCCATATTATGTTGTTGAAATTGTATAGGTTCTATATTGTGTTTACATGCTAGAAATCCTGCCTATATGGCTAACGTTGTGATCTGTTAAAAATTATGCCTTTAAGTGTATCAATTTGCCCAGTAATTATGTGTTAGAAACCATGCCTATAGGATCAATACTTGGCTTAATTGTTTTCTGGCCCAATATATATAAATTCCTGCTTATACACTATCACTTGTAGAAATCATGCCTATAAGGTTAAAAAATAGTACACTTGTAGAAATCATGCCTATAGGATTAAAACCAATTCAATTCTAGAAATCATGCCTATAGGGTTAAAGGCAGTTCATTGTTTCTGAATATGCTTCTTCGATTATCATTGTCAATCACCTAGAAAACATGCCTATAGGATTAAATAAATAGTTCTGGACATATTTTTGTGATTTGTTGTTATTCACTATTATATGAAACGCCCAGATACTGCTGAGCTAAAATCAGTAGGCAAATATACATGTAGGTACTAATACTCGCGTTAAGAAATTGATTCTATATACGACTGCTTGCATGTTCAACATCACATAGATATCATGTTCAACATCACATAGATATCCTGCATATAGGACTCTACGATTAATAAAACCTGCTTATCAGTTGCGTGCATTTGCTGATTATATGTGGAGGTTAATTTGAGCCTATATCTGTCTTTATTTGAAAAGTCCTAACTGTTTTGTGTGTCGCCTAGTTTTTATAACTTTGAGCAACTTAGGTCGAGTTTAGAACCGTCCTAAATAGAGGTCCCAATGCCTCCAGGACCATAGGTAAGGGACGGGTAATGCACGCATAGGACACGAGGTAGAATCAACTAGAGAGCTATAGGTAAAAAGTCAAAGATAGTAATCGTGTAGCAGGAGATGATAGTATGTGCCCGCTGAATAATATGAGTAACACCCCCCTCTTGGGGGAGTATCGAAGTATTATTTATGTTGCACGGGGTGATCCTATAGGCTAAAACATTTAGGACCCCCATCCCTATTAAATAGTTTCTTCGCTTTCTTAGACCAATTCGCATAATTTAAGTTCGTCTGGGACCCACCGTTGTTGACCTCGAGGAACGCCTAACACCTGCCCCTCAAGGTAATTTGATCCCTTACCCGATCTCTAGTGATGCAAGCTGGTATAATCTGAGTTATTTGCTATAGGTTCCCTAACGCACCTTAATCCGTTAGGTGGCGACTCTAACAACCAATTCCTTTTCCCTTCTCTTAAAAGGAGTTGTCAAATGTCGAAACCCGATTTCGCAAGAAAAAGGGGGCGCGACACCCGTGTTTGCCTTCGCTTATTGAGGTCGTCCTCACAGGTGAGCTCAATGAGCGGATAATGTTGCTTTTAGTCCACTTATCGAGTAAGCTACAAGATTCATAATCGTCGTGCCGAGCAGGACAAGTGGCCCTTTATGGGCCGCAAAATTCAAATACCTCAAGTTTTCTAGGCGATTTGTTGGAGTTATCATGTCCAAGGAACATAATGACGTCATAATATCAAGCGCCATTATGTCGCATATTTTCAATGCATTGTCTAGATTCACGTGTGACCCTTGATTGGATCTGCCGTTTCGATTTTAGTGTCACTTATGACGAGCCATTTTTGGGTTTAGTTCCACGATCTTTATAAATTGATGTTGTTGGACTTGAATTTGAAATTTGCTTCTCCTAACTTTCCTGAGCATCATCCTTCTTGCCATTTTCTTTTCTAAACTTCCTTCCTCACTATGTTGCCTTACTCCATCTCCATTCTTTCCCGCTCGTTATTCTTCTTTACTACTTTACACTATGTCTGACTTACCATCAAACGCTGGTGAAGAGAGCTGTATTCCTGCTTTAGTAGGTATGCTTCCCCCTCATGGGGAGGGTGCTTCCGCCATTGATGATGATGAAGCATTCTAGTCTG
The DNA here is from genome assembly GCA_005239525.1 of Nicotiana knightiana. NCBI lineage: Eukaryota > Viridiplantae > Streptophyta > Magnoliopsida > Solanales > Solanaceae > Nicotiana > Nicotiana knightiana. The sequence goes on along the minus strand of ML402015.1, from coordinate 16,105 downwards.
TAGAGGAAATAATCCTGACGTTAGGTATGACCTCACCAAAGTACCTCATGTCGCGCGTAGGGTCTTTCAATCGTTGATGATGGCTACATAATTGGCAGAACTCAAGGCCAAATTTGGTCTTCCAAACCATGTCGAAGTGATCCCGATTGGTGGGGACATGGTACAGATTCACCGCCCCGGATACTATGCTTTATATGCTTATTCTTTCCTCATTGGTTATTCGTTCCCCCTCCTCCCTTTGGTGGAGAAATTATGTCATCACTACGGCGTCTTCCCATCTCAGCTTGTGTCATACGCCTACAAAATCATTAGAATACTGACCAAATTTGTTGAGCTGGCCAGGGTCGAGCTGATGTTGCAGCATTTGGTTCACCTCTTCGCCCTTAGCTTCTATAGAGGGACATTGTTGAATCTTCGTCATCGTGGACGCAAGTGTTTGGTGGTGAATACGGACAATAAGTCCAGTCGCCAATTCTAGCTCAATTTTTTCTACATTAGGACTGATGTCGTGGTGGACAATGCTGATGGCTTTCTAGAGGCTCGGAATTTCACACGTAAGTGCTCTTTTTTTTGTTCGCGTACTTTCACTTACTTGGAGTTATTTGAAGGACTTTTTATTTCTTTGTAGCCAACACTCAGCCTCCCTTTTTAGTCACGCGCATTTCCGAATGGTCGAGCAAATCCTCCCCCACTTTGTAGGGATCCGTTTTTCGCCGAGCTTCAACAAGAAGTTCAGATTGGCTCTTCCTTCGACCAGTTACTTTCCTTAATTTCTCGTGATCGCTTCATTGTTTGTCGTATGCTGACTCATTTTGCTGAATTTGACGTTTGTTTCTTTCCCGGGTAGGGGGTCTTCTCGAAAGAGCCAAGCTCCGGTGCCATCTTTTCGGAGGAAGGCTGATGCCCCTTCGGCTTTTTCCCTTCATTGCAACTATTGCTGCTTCTGTGTCGACCCCTTCCTCGACTGCCGCAGTCTATAAGAGCGTGCCCCCGTTCCATCCTCTACTTCTGCTCCTCAATTCCTTTCGATAATTGACGAGGACGAAGATGTCTCTCATCAGGACATTAGTCTAATTCCTCATAAGAGGAGAGACATAGATGCGAGAGGAGAAAGGCCAGTAGTCATCAGCTTGGAAGAAGGTAAGTTTATTTATTGAGAGACGACCATAGTGTATGTTGAAGAGAACACCGAGATGGGTTCAGAGGTTCCGCATGTAGAGGAGATGAACACGAATGTATCGATGCATCCCGCGGGGGAGACAGTTGAGGACGGGATGCATGACGACGGACTCACATTCCCGAGGTGAGAGGAGGACTTATCTTCTAGGGCTGCAACGAATGTCCCTTCTTGTGTTGATGGCATAGAAAAGGTCGTTGCTGAAGAGGATGTCAGGTCAAACTCTGACATGGACCTAGATGAGTTGAGGATGATCAACGAGAGACTTAATCAACTCGAGGTAAGGTGGGAAGGGGGCTCCAGAACTATTACGATCCCAATGGATCATAATCTTCTTGTAAATACCGAGAACGTAGTCCCTGCCCTCGGTCCTCTTTGTTCTGAGGTGCAGGGTACGACCCTCAAGACAATAAATGACAACACTTTGTCGAACAACATTGATGGTCTTGCTCTCCGGGTAAGTATGAATATCGTCTGTTCTTTTCCTTATGCTTTGGTTTCTTTTGTAAGTTCTAATTCCCTTTCTTTGTTTTGTAGATGGTTATTCTAGAGATCGAGAGTGCTCGGCAGGAGAAGAGACATAAGGACATTTACATGAAGCTGAAAGACAAGTAAACAACGTGTCTTAGGACATACCGGGAGCTATGGTGTTAGCTTCGTAAAGGCGGCAACGTGCGGGTCCTGAGGGAGGACTTAAAGAAGAGGGACGAGAAACTGATGCGGGTCGTGGAGAAATGCAGCGTCCTTGAAGGGACGTTGAGGGGCAAAGAGCAGGAGCTTGAGCTTAAAATGGGCATAAAGTCCCAATGTAGCGATCTCTAAGCCCAAGTGGTCTTACTGCGAGGCCAACCGAAGAGTGTCAGTTAAGGTAGGAGGCTCTTAGTGGCGAGGTTGTTGAGAAACAGAAGGAGCTCGATAAGGCGGAATCTGCTTCGTCGAAGGCTCAGAGCAGGGTGGAGTTAATTGAAGTGGCGAACCGAACTCTTTGTTCTGAGCGAGAAAATGTTTTATCGACGGCGAGGGCTAAAGAAGAACGGCTCGATGAAAAGATTAGGGAGATGGAGAAAGAGACCTCTGATATTTATGATTAAGTTGCCACTCTGGAGGCTGAGAATGCCAAACTACTTGCAGGGCATTCATCATCTACGGTTTCTGGCTTCCCCAACTTTCCTTGTGAGTTGTACAAAGAGTAGATTCATGTCGAGGCCCGATTGGATGTGCTTCGTGAGCTTCATGTGGAGGTCTCCGTCTTGTCATGGACTTTGAGGATGCTCAGGTCAAGGCTCGAGTTGCTTGTGGCTACGACCCAAATATGCCTCGTCCTGGCGAAGAAGATAAGGACAGTGAGGATGTTGTAGATTGCCTTGAGGATGAGGCCTGGCATGATTCTATTTACCCTCCCGGAAAGGAGGGAGAGGGAATCGAAGATCGGGCCAGTGAGGATGTCGTTAGTCGTAATGGTGATGGCTAGCAGTAGTTTGTTTCTATAATAATTTTTGTGTATTTTTGTTGGCGTCTTCAAGAACCTTTCTAAGAAACATTTGTCTATAAATATCAAAGTTGGTTTTTTCTTTAATTTGCATCTTTCTTATTTGATGTGGTTCGTTCTGGTACATAGCGTGTTTTTCTCCTTCATACTTTTGTCGTCGTTCTTATAAATATCATAATCTTTGGGTTGAATAACTATGGGACGAATTACCCCTTTGCTCGTATAGGTAGAGTATGTTTGTGAACCGATCGGTTAGGTATGAACTTGGTTGGACTTAGCTTCTTGTTTGGCTAAGTTTAACCTTTTATTGAAACGTGGTCGAGGGCCAATAGGTGTCATTCAAACTTGGTCGAATTTTAACCTCTTTAAATCGCGGCCGAGGGTCGATAGGTGTTGTTCGAACTTGGTCTAATTCTAACCTTGTTATAGTGAGACCGAGGGCCGATAGGTTTTTTATTCGAACTTGGTAGAATTTTACCCTCTTTATATTGCGACCGAGGTCCGGTAGGTGTTGTTCGAACTTGGTTGAATCCTAACCTTCCTTAGGGTGAGACCGAGGGCCGATAGGTATCATTCGAGCTAGGTCGACCTTAACCTTTTATTAATGTGCGGCCGAAAGCTGATTGGTGTTGTTCGAGTTGGGTCGAACTTATCCTTCTGTTAATCAAGGACAAGGGCCGAAAGGTATTGTCGAGCTGGGTCAAACTTAACCTTTTGTTAATCGCGGGCGAGGGTCGATAGGTGTTGCTTGAGTGCGGTCGAACAAAATCATTTGTTAATCGTGGTCGAGGGCCAATAGATGTTTCTGATAAGCGTAAGTTTCTTATTACTTTGACGTTGTTGATCTGATTACATGATTGGAGAAAAGTTACAAATTTTGGGCATTGCCTGATGTTCCAGTTCCAGTCCTAGTCTATCTTGTCCCTTCATTGCTTGACTTGGAGAGTATTGAGGAGTCGAGAAATGAAAGAGAAAACTAGTCCCTCTCTTGCATACTTCAACTTGAAGTGTACCCCTTGTCTCCTCGTTAAAAACCTCCTTGAGAAAACCCTAATGGGACAAAACTCAAGTGAAGAAAAAAGAGTACGACTTGGGGACACTACTTCCTTTTAAAAGTTGAAGTATTTGAAGTGGCTGATGTTCCAATTGTTCAGTAATGCTTTCATTTCATTGTCTCTAATCGGAACGAACCCTTGTTTGCTTTGGCTATAATTTTGTACGGTCGTCCCAATTTGTTCCCAGTTTGCCTTCCCGTGGGTCTTTTCTTGCTTGAGTTTTGGCTATAAGTACGTAGTCCCCGATTTTGAACGGCCGTACCATTGCTTTCTTATTATAATAACATTCTGCTTGTTGTTTCTGGTTGACCATCCTTATGTACGCCATATCTCTTTGTTCGTCGATTTCATCGAGTTCCTGCCTTTTATTCTCATCATTTCTCAAAAAATTCTGCGATTTTCTTTCCCGTGAACTGGGGTCCATTGTCGCAGCTAATCTCCATAGGTAGGTCGAATCGACATATGATGTTTCTCTATATGAAGGTAATTACCTATTGATCGCGTATTTGGGCGAACGCTTCTGCTTCTACCCATTTAGAGAAATAAGCAGTTAAAACCAAAAGGAAACCTACATTACCTCGCCCTGCTAGGAGAGGGCCCACGATGTCCAATCCTCACTTGATAAACGGCCACAGAGAGGTAAATGAGTGGAGATGTTCGCCTGCTTGGTGAATTATTGGGGCGACATTGTTCGCATTTCTTCACGAATTATGAGGCGTCCTTTTTCATGGTGGGCCAATAGTATCCAGACCGTATGAGACATCTAATGAGTGCTTGATTGTCGGGGTGAGCGCCGCAATGGACTTCATGGGCATTTTCAAGGACGCGTTGGGTTTGGTTTGGGCCCAAACATTTTTCCATAGGGCCGCCATATGTCCTCTTGTACATGTCGCTATGGTGGAGATTGTATCTGGCTGCTTGCATTCTTAGTTTTTGGCTTTCATTTGTCATTTGGGAGTGCATCGTCCTGCAAATAGGCGATAATACAGATGCGCCAATCCCAATTTAAGCTTATAGATCTTACCTCTATTTCGTCTAACGATTAGTTGAGGAGGTGGACTACATTTTTATCCGCAGTCGTGATGCTTTTGGTAGCAGTGGCCAATATGGCGAGGGCGTCTACTTCTGCATTCTGCGTACGCGGGATCTGGTCGAGCTGGAATTCATCAAACTCGGGAAGCAGCTTACAGATCTCGATCTGATATTTTTGCAACCTTTGTTCTTTGATTTGAAAATTCCATGTGACTTGGTCTACTACGAGCTGAGAACTACAGCAGAGAATCAACCGTTTTGCCCCATATTTGAGTGCCAGCCTCAATCTTAGAATTATGGCCTCATACCCGATCTCGTTGTTAGCCATATCTGGGCATCTTATGGACTAGAGAACTTCGCCGGTAGGAATCTCAGGTACGAGTCCCAGTTCGGACTGGAAACGTTGGATGCATTGTTGGTGTATAGGACCCAAAGGTCCTGTGTTTCGATAGAAGCTTGGACAGCTTCCTTCTCAACTTCAGGCATTATATTTGCACTGAAGTCTACGATGAAGTCGGCGAGCACTTATGACTTTATCATCGTTCGCGACTGATATGTGATATCGTGATTGCTCAGCTCGATAGCCCACTTGTCCAGCCTTCTTGATAGCTCGGGTTTATGTAAGATTCCTCTTAGGAGAAAGGTGGTAACGACCGAGATAGGGTGGCATTGGAAATTTAGGGTCTAAGCTTTTGTGAAGCTCTTACTAGTGCTAGGGCCAGTTTCTCAAGGTGCGGGTACCTCGTCTTGGCGTCGATGAGTGTTTTGCTCATGTAATAAATAGGAGATCGCATACCTTTAGTTTCTCAAATCAGGGATGCACTTAGTGCTACTTCGGATACGACAAGGTAAACGAGGAGATATTCCCCGGGTTCGGGTTTTGAGAGCAGATGTGGTTATGACAGTATGCCTTCAGTTCTCATAGAGCTTGTACGCACTTGGGTATCCACTCGAGGCCGTTGTCCTTTTTTAGAACGCCGAAAAATTTGTGACATCAGCCAGACGACCGCGAGATGAATCTCGATAAGGCGACAATTCGACTAGTCAATCTTTGGACTTGCTTCTTGGTAGTCAGGAGCTTCAGATTCCTTTCAATAGCTTAGATTTGTTCTGGGTTGACCTCGATCCCCCGTTGTGACACTAAGAAGCTCAAGAACTTCCTAGAGGCTACGCCAAACGTGCATTTCTCTGGGTTTAGTTTCATTCCATACCGTCTTAATATGTCGAAAGCTTCCTTCAAATGGTCGATATGGTCCTCTGCCTTTACGGACTTGACCAACATGTCGTCGATATATACTTCCATGGTCTTGCTGAGCTGATATATGAACATTTTTGTGACCAATCTTTGATATGTAGTCCCTGTGTTCTTCAGCCTAAATGGCATTACCCTATAACAATATGTTCCTTGGTAGGTGATGAATGTGGTTTTCTCCTGATCCTCTTCTTCCATAAGTATTTGGTTATAGCCTGAGTACGCGTCCAGAAGACTCAACAACTTGTGCCCGGTCATTACGTCGATGAATTGGTCGATATGTGGTGACGGGAATGAATTCTTCGGTCATGCTTTGTTCAAATCCGTGAAGTTTACACACATGTGCTATTTCACATTTTTCTTTTTGACCATCATTACGTTAGCGATATATTTGGGATATTTTGACTCCCTGGTAGAGACATTTTCTAATAGTTTCTATACCTCCTCGTGGACGGCATCGTTGATGTCGGGATTGAACTTAAGTCTGACCTGCCTTACTGGGGGTGGAACGGGTCGACGTTTAATTTGTGAGGGGCAATCTCCTTGGGATGCCCGACATATCTGCATGGATGAATGCAAACAAATCTGCATTAGTTATTAAGAATTGACTAAATTTACCTGGTTCTCAGAGTTTTGCAGTCGATGTAGGCCTTTTTGCTGTAGTCGCTGGGATCTAATTGAACGGGGTCGAGGTCCTCTACATCCGAGTTCACGACTTTGACTATTTTGATATCCATGATGACTTCCCTGGTCTTTTCTTGTGTCGAACTCGACCCTGTTGATTGATATGCCTCTTTTTCCTTGTCTTTTTTCAGTTGGGCTATCGTGCTGTCTAAGATGATGTGGTAGCATTCCCAGAACGTGCACTGTTCTCTCCGTATGCTGAATATTCCTCGAGGTGTTAGAAATTTGATTAGTTGGTATAGGCTGGAGGATATGGCTCTCATGGGATATATCCATGGCCATCCTACTATTACATTGTACGTGGTGGCCTAGTCCAATATAGAATGTCGTCTCTAGCGTTACACCACCGAACAATATGGGGAGAGTAATTTCCTCCGATGTTCGTTCAACTGCATCATGGGTGAGGACTCGAGTCTCATCTGGGTGAGGACTCGAGGATGGATAATGCATGCTCCACTTCCAGTGTCTACCATAACACCTTTGACATCAGTATCTAAAATGTGCAAAATAATGAGAAAAGCATCAATGAGAGGGAAAGTCAAACCGTCGGCATCTGACTTACTTTCGTCGAGTCCGTTAGATTGTTCATGGGCGATATATCATTTGATTTTGTGAGTGGTGGTGAATTTAACGTCGTTGATGGAGGCCTTGTCGCTGTCACCAATGATCATGTTGATAGTACGAGCTAGTGATTGTGGCTTAGGTGGTCCTTGTCGTCCACGCCATCTGGGGAAGTTATTTCTCCGCTTGTCGCTCAGCAGCTCTTTGAGGTGTCCCTGCTGCAACATGTTTACAACCTCTAGCCTAAGGAGATGCAATCTTCTATTTTGTGTATGCGCTCCAGGTGGAACTCGTAGAGGACGTCGGATTTTTTGGTGCTTGGATCAAACCTCATCTTTGGTGGCCACTTCGCCTTCGGTTCAAGTTTCTCCAGGGTGTAGACAATTTATGTAGGTGACAGACAAAAATTATGAGAAGATAATAAAGATATACATCTCTTATTTCGGTGAGCCCATGTTCTCGGCTTGGATCGGTCTTCCTCATAGCGAAGAGAAGGTAGGGCGGGGGTACCTGACATATGGCTGGCTTCATTCCCTTTTGAGTCGTGAGACCGGGTGATCCCTCCTAATATTGTCTCTTTGTTCTTTCCTGGACTCGACTTGTACCAGGATGAGCCGATGAATTGGTCAATTGAGGTCGTCCTTATCTGCTCCAACTTTGGCACAGTAAGCATTATGGATCTCATCCCAAGTGGTTGGAGGATATTTCATCAACCGGCTCGGTAGTTTTCTAGCCGCTCTCAAACCATCTTTACCCAGTCCATTTTGAAAAGCCGCGAGCGCCATCCCCTCGGACACGTTTGGTAGGGTCATCCTTTCCCTATTGAATCGTCAAGAAAGTCCCTCAGTCCCTCTCCAAGGACTGGTTGATGGAAAATATGTCGTTTACTCTTGTTTCGACTTTCCTAGCTCTGGCATGCACCGTTACGAACTTATCAGCCATTTCCTCAAAGGTTTCTATAGAGCGGGCTGGTAGCTGTGAGTACCATGTTAATGATCCTCCCGCTATATTTTCGCCTAATTTCTTCAGCAAAATAGAATACACATGTTCCTTGGTGAGGTCATTGCGTCTCATGACGGTGACATAATGAGTCACATGATCTTCGGGGGGTCACTCATTCTGTCGTATATTCTAAGATGTGGAGGCATTTTGAAGGTCTTTGGTACAGCATGCAGGGCTGCTTCTTCGTTGTACGGATGCTCTACGAACCTGTCGGCGTCCCTCTTTGGCAATAACTTAGGGGTTCCTGGTATCTTGTCGACTCGTTCTTGGTGTTCTTTCATTTGATTTCTGAGTGCTTTATTTTTGTTCTCCATTTCTTCCATCCTCTTTAGAACAGCGGTGAGGGCGTTGTCACCTGCATTGTTAGTAACATTGTAAGTTATACCTGGTGTTGGAGGGTATGGTTGGTCGGCATGTTCGCTTGCTCGTTGCGCTATGTAGGTTCTTATGGTCTCTGTAGTTATGCATGGAGTGGTCTGGTTGAGCATGCTTACTAGCATATCGGTCAGCCATGCTCCGAGGAGCTTTTTTACGGCCGGTGGCGTCCCTTCTTCAAAACTTCTCTTTTGCATTTGGTTTTGTTATGCTACAATGGGGGGAGGCGACCTATCGCACCTACGGGAGGTAGTGGGCGTCACATCCTCGCCTAATGTTTCACAGCTCTCATTGATAGTGTTCATGAGGTTGCTAATGGAATCACCTGTTACACTAGTCCTTTCTCCTTGGTTACCTTCCATGTAGGTTTTTGTACGTGCAAAGAAAGAGAAAGATCTTAGGGTTTGTAAGGTTAGTGACTCACATTAGCTGTAGATCTAAAGGAAACTAAAAAATTAGCTAAGAAGTCTCCAAACTATTTGACCAAATATAAATCTTGGTTTAACCAATTAGATTTAAATAAAGAAGAGTCAATCTTAGCTAATAATAATATCCTAAAGACAAAGCTATCAATTTTATGACAAATAATTTATATATTTGTCCGGATGGCAATGAATGTAAGCAATAATAACAGTGTTCAATGATCCAAAAAGATAGAATATGGCGTTAAATAGTAACAAGTAACAATAAATGACATTTAAGTAAATAGAAACGTGTGAGTCACTCGAAAAGGGGTGAGATCTGTGGATATTCTCTCTGACAATGATGAATGATTAATAAGCCTTTGAAGACTTAGGTTGTTCTTGGATCCAGAGGAAATGCTAGACAAGAATCCTAATAAAAATGTTATTTTTGTATGCTTATAATAGGACTAGATTCTCTCTCTAAAGTCATGTATTTTTTACAAATGAATACCTCATGTCCCATTTCATTGTGTCTCTTTCTATTTATAAGGAATATATTCCTAGAAACCCTAATAGTACAGGTGCAGAGAATATCCACTAGAATATTCTCTTTAGTGTCATATCTTGAAACTAGCCATTATAACTCTGTCAAGGGTGCTCGACCTCGACCATAATCTTTGACGACTCCTCGACCTTGGTCCTTGCTGACTCTTCGACCGCAACTTCATTACTTCTAGAGCCGCTTCGACTTGGGCAGATGGGAGTCATATTGGTGACACATGGCAGCTCGTGATTGCCTCCTTAACACTAACATGAATTAATCATATTAGAGATAATTTTTTACCATACAAATAAAAGACATTTTGAATGGAATAAACTTGTTCCATATTTCTTTTAACACATGCGAGTAAGTTCTTGTGTTCCTGATCATTTTCCAAGCAGATTTAGTAGTAAAACTACCTGTGTTAGATGGTTTCCACTTTCCACACTGGCTCATCTTGTATTTTTGCAAATGTGTCATTGGTGTAAGGGCTCAAAAGCTAGAATGGCCTTTTCCACTCAACGTGTACTTTTTGAGGAGGTTATACTTGTGAACTTTTGATTTGAAAATTTTGTATATATACACACAGTAAGTTCACATTTGTTGTCATAAGAATTAGCATATATACGCTAAACTAACTGATTTTTAAAAATTAGGGATAAGCCTTTCATCGTCACCATTGTGGTGACTCTAACATTAGTACGGAATGGTTAAAATTTATTCACCTCCGGTGCTTATACCGATGCGTGTTATGTGTGTTTTTGAAGGATTGCATATAGTGTTTGTAACACACAGCGGAAGATAATAACAATTCTAGGCAGATCTTTTGTGTTTAAAATTTATTTACATGTCAAAGATCGGATCTAAGACGTACCTGGTGAAGAAATCTCGTTTCAAAATTTTTTTGATAGTGCGAAGACTCTATGTGTATCCACACAGAGACCGATCCTTGCTAACTATTTGATCAATGAAACCCGCGAACAAATTGAACGAAGAATATTGTGTTAAAATTTTTCTCAAAAATCTCAACTCAAAGGTAGAAGAATAAGAAACACTTTTCTTGCAATTATATTTTCTTTCTTGACTTTGTATTGCCCGCTTACTTTCACAAAGTGTTTTTCTTCTCAATAATTAGAACGGCAAATTTTCTCCATCACCCTTTATATAATATGGTAATGATTTACTTAGAATAAAAGTTTATTCCAAAAATAAATTTTGTATAATTTTTCCATAAAATTTCGAATCCCATTCAAATGGGTTTTGCCGAACAGTACTTTCACGTGACTGTTCCAACTCAAAATTGGAATCAGTTGCTTTCATATTTATAAAATACTGATCCCATTCCAAATGGGATGAAAGTGCACGAGTATATATATATATATATATATATATATATATATATATATATTTCAACCAAGAGATATAATTTAATTTCTATTCCAAATAGAAAAAATTAATTTATTCATAATATTAATTATATCCTCTTGGCTAGCAAAGAATATAGTAATAGTTCATTTGGACTAAGAACTAAATTTATTTGACTAATTAAATTCTTTAATTTAATTATCAAATAATAAAGTAACTAATCTTTTGACTCGTTAGTGTGCGACCCCATAGGTTCAATACTAGAGCGGTAGTAAATTGATCATATCAATATACTAATCAAGGGTGGCGTCTAGCAACACTCCTTAACGACCGGATAGAATGAAGTATACAATTTACTCTCAAGAACCAGTAGAAGAATAATGTAGTAATTCCTTCTGTCCTTATAGTGTTGGGTCACCCTAGGATATGGTTCAACTCTCAAATCCAAATAGGCGACCAACTATGTGTTCATGTCAAATATAATCGACAATTGAATGACCTAAGAAACTCTTTTCTTCTTTCATTCAATTGCCCTGGGTTAAGGTCTTAGTTTGATCGTTTATAATTCATGACAACATGGAGCTTAAACTCATTACCAAGAGTTGACAGATTACATCTTGATCAATCATTAACTCTACAAGTATTTAATCATACCCAATATCATTTCAATTATCGCCCTAGGGCCATAGGTGTCTAGTATCAAAGCACAATAAATAACTTGTCAATTACTATGATGATCTCAAGTCAAAGGAAACTCTTACATCACATTCTTCAAGAGAATATCCTATTGATAGTCTATGGTAATTCTAACCATAAGGAATTATCCAATGAGTCGGTTCAATGATCATATCTCTATATGCATCATCTATCTATGTAATTTAGTTAATGAGATCAACTAATCTTTATCCCATAAAGATGATCACATGAGATCAACTAATCTTTATCCCATAAAGACGATCACATAAATATTGATCTAACCGGATTACTAATATCCAAATTAATAATCCTACGATCAAGAATAAATTTAGATTAAATTATAATAAACTTCAGTCTCATTATCATGATCTCCATCACGATGACAAGTCTCAAAATTTAATCTAGGACCTTATCAAATTAATCAAGCAATTGATAATAACTATGATAAAAGAATATCAAATGTCATATATTTTCATATCAAATAATGTTCACAAAAATATGTTCAAATCATCAAATATGATATTGGATCTAGGGCATATCTACTATATCCCTAACAATCTCCCACTTGCACTAGAGCCAATAGCTCTTGTACTTCATTTCCAATTTCCAATTGTTCTTGTCAAACTCATTTGTGCCAAGAGCTTTAGTGAATGGGTTTGGAGCATTTTCCTTTCCATCAACCTTTTGATCTAGACGTCTCCACGTTCAGTGATTTCTCTTATCAAATGATTCCTTCGCAGAATGTGTTTAGATCTTTGGTATGGTCTTGGTTCTTTTGCTTGAGCAATGGCTCCAGTATTCTCACAAAACAATGGAACAACACCTTCTATTGAAGGAACCACACCAAGTTCAGTTAAGAACTTTTTCATCCATACAGCTTCCTTAGCAGCTTCACTAACTACTATATATATTCTGCTTCAGCACTGAATCAACTATTGTAGCTTATTTGGAACTTTTCCAACTCACTACACTACCATTTAAGGTGAATACATAACTAGAAATAGATTTTCTATCATCTTTATCGGGGCGTGTCATGTCATGGTATACATGACAGCTCCCACTTGCACTAGCGTATGGGATCATACTCATGTGTTCTCTCTCTTCAGGTGTTTTAGGACGATCCTCCCTACTGAGAGTAATTCCAGTGCCTATCGGTATATATCCTCTTTTGGAATTATCCATGTTATACCTTTTCAAAATGGTATCAATGTACAAAGACTGGAAAAGTCCAATCAGCTTCCTCAATCTATCTCTGTAGATCTTTTTTCCTAATATATAAGCTGTTTCTCCCAAGTATTTCATGGAGAACTGTTATGATAGCCAAATCTTAGTACTTTACAATGTCGGTATATCATTCTCTATGAGCAATATATCATCAACATACAGTACTAAGAATATAATTGTGCTCCCACTAACCTTTTTGTACACACAAGGTTCTTCTTTGCATCTAACAAAATTGAACTTTCTAATTGTCTTGTTAAAGTGAATATTCCAACTTCGAGAAGTTTACTTCAGTCCCAAATGGATATTTGTAGCTTGCAAATCTTATTATGATCAAGCGAAGATGTGAAACCTTCAGGTTGTGTCCTGTACACATCTTCTTCTAGCTCACCATTAGGGAAAGTTGTTTTCACATCCATTTGCCATATTTCACTGTCAGAACCTTGTATCACCTCTTCATAGGTCTTAGGGCCATCATCATTATGATCAACCTCATTTGATATATCATCTTGTACCATTAGAGTTAATCTAGTTGGTACATGACATTCTCGTGTAGACCTTCTAAGAGGTTCTTGTACAACTTTCTCACCTTGTGTTGGATTTGGTTGTTGTTCAATTTGGATTGGAACTGGTTCATTAACCTGTTCTTGAACTACATTTAGTTCTTGAAGTTCAACCGTTGAACAAGGCAACTTCTTTGTCAACTTCAAAACATCCAATAAAGGTTTTTCAACTTTTGTCTCATGATCTTTATTTTGTATTGATTTATTAGTTTCTTGAACTTCATCAAGTTCTATGTCTCTACTATAATTTCCTTCCAAAAGAAATTCCCTTTCCAAAAAGGTTGCTCCTCTAGACACAAACACTTTATGATTAGAAGGGTGATAGAAATAATATCCCATTATTTCTTTGGGATACCCAATGAATCTACACTTATCAGATCTTGAGTCAAGTTTGTCATACTGCAGTCTCTTAACATAAGCTGGAACACCCCAAACTTTAATATGTTTAAGGTTAGGCTTACATCCTTTCCATATCTCATATGATGTTGTAGAGACTGACTTAGTGGGAACTTTATCAAGTAAGTATGTTGATGCTTCCAAAGCATATTCCCATAAATTTATTGGAAGATCAGTGAAACTTGATCACGCTCAACTATGTCTAATAAAAAACTAAGCGGGCGTTGCAAATATAATCTGGGGTATTATGCCCAGAGTCAATCCCACATGGAATTAACGTATCAATCAAGTCTTTAGAATACGCAACTTTTATTTAATCAATTCTTNATGTGTTGTAAACAATTATGATAAAGGTCTAAGGTTATGGTTTCCCCCGTCGGTGAACTTCCTTCTCGGATACTTCTTATAGTTTGATTAGTTGCCTCTATCAATCATGAACACTCTATCTACCATAAATCTCTATCAAGTAATTACGCTAGCTAGATTGCATTACAATTCACTTTAGATTGCACCCGAAGTATCGTTATGTCTAATCCAACTTCTAAACCCTCGGTTATGACTTTCGTCTATACTCTGGGAGTGGTGTTGTTCAAACAACTACCTAAATATGCACTCTCTCTCAAGTAGATACATAATAAATAGGAACAGCTAATTGAGGGCCCTTCAATCAACTACAACAAGAACGTAGTTGAACAAATAGAGTTTAATCAACCAATCAAAGCTATATTAATATCACAATAAGTTCATCCCCAACGGGTTCCACCAAAATCCTAGATTAAGAAAATTAGCTACCCATGCTCATAATAATCAACTCTAAAATAACTTGCATAATTAAACTACAAAGTAATGAATAAAAGCTGTAAAAATCAATGTTTTGCTTCTCTGAGTAGTATTCCACAAGCGTCTCTTGTCTCTAATGGAATCTCTCCCTTCAAGTTGTGTTTTTGGGTCTATTTATATGTTTGGGATACACCCTAAACGTATAGGAGACTTCTATTCCAACCGAGAAACACTTAAAACTCTTTAAAACTCGGATTTGACCGGATCATGGGCCAGGCATTACAGGCCAAACGCCTGGATAACGCCTGGCCAAGGCTGGCGTTTGGGATCTGGCACCTGGATAATGCCAGGCTAGGGCTGGCGTTTGGGTTCTGGCGCCTGGATAACGCCAGGCTAGGCCTGGCCTTAAGGCTCAAAAGCCCAGCTATAGCCCGGTGCACTCCTCTTCGCCCCTTGAGCGTATTTTCGACGTATTTGCATCCATTTAGCTCAGCTTCCATCTCCAATTCACCTACACATGAAATAGACTCCATTATGCACATAAAAAGTGTATTTGTATCATTAACGCACATAAAATGTAAGGCATATAACGTGTTAAACCATCAA
>ML402014.1:15510-27181 GCA_005239525.1 Nicotiana knightiana | reverse complement strand
TATTCAAAACTGTTGTAACAAAAACAATTAGGGATAAAAGATCATCATCAATGTACTCATTCAAAAAACTGTTCTCGGATAAAACAATTATGGATGAAAGATCTAAATCCTTGTATTTGAAATTGTTATCAAATAAAAACAGTTACGATAAGAAAACATTTCCCTCGTACTTATTAGAAAACTGTTTCCAAAACAGTTGCGGGTAAAAATCCCAATATTTATAAAAACTGCTACTAGTAAAAAACAGTTATTTCCTTGTATTAATATCGAAAAAATGTTACCTATGAAAAACAGTTACAAAATACAAAAGTATATCAAATTTGTTAAACAAAAATAGTTGCAAACATGAGTTTTAGACGATAACCAAACACATGTAAAATNCGTGCCTATTACAAAAAAGGTACGAGTAGTCTAAAGCATTCCCCATGCAAAACTCGAAGGTAAAACTAAAACCTCGAAAAATGAAGCATGCAAAAGTCTTAAAGAGTGAAACAGAAAATCAACAAAAGTCGAACTAATAGTTATATATTAAAACGGCTAAAACTAAGTATTAACTTATACTTAGCCGTATAAAAATTTGATATACATTATGGTGCCCCTAAGTTGTCATTTGGGGACTTAAAGGAAATCCAAATTTACCCCCGAAGGGACTGGGGTAACCACCAATTGATACCAAAAAAAGGGGGGGATAAATCAACTAAATCTTTTCAAGAGATGGGTTGACTTCAGTGGCAGAAGGAGCGGGAGCAACTGGGGATGAAGAGGCATGAGCGGCTGGAATCTCACCATCAGGTGAAGAGAGGTTATGACCTTGTTGAGCCTTCTCCATGGCTTCCTTAGTTTTGGCTATTTCAGCACTAAGGTCAAAACCCTCTTGATTCATTTCCATCAATGTGTCAAGGCGAGAATTCATATACGCCCAACTCACATCGACAGCAGCCACCTCTTCCAAATCTTCATAATCCTTTGCCCACACTTGAAGCTCAGCTCTCAACCCGTCCTTCTCCGCCTCCGCAGCTTCATAGGCGGCCCTTAATGTAACAATCGACTCCTCTAAAGTTTGAGCTTTGTCTAAAGCCCTACGAAGATCTTCTTGATTACGAGTGAGTGATTGCACGAGCTCGCCTGAGTATTCTTCCTTCTGCCCCAGCAAGTTCTTCAAGTCTCTAATCTCCTCTGAGGCACGGGACAGCTGCTCCGCGAACGAAGACTCCAGAACACTCTTATCTTTATCAGCCTGACTGCAAGAAGCCCTCTCCACTGCCAATTCTGCTGCCATGAGTCTCATCTGCCGCTTCAAGGTACTTCTTTCCTCTTCTAAAGCATCCATGTCAATCCTTAGGCTATCATACTGTGCTCTCCAATTATCAACATCGGCCTGCAACTCTTTTGTCTCTTGGTCCATGTTTGAAATCCTCTTCATAAGCTCCATGCCTATAAGGTTAATCTACAAGAAATAAACCAGTCAAATATGGTAAATCTCATATACGAGAGTGAAAGAGGATAACTTGCACCATACCTTCAAAGAAGTATGCACGACCTCATTGGCACATGTAAGAGCACCATGGCTAGCTAGATTTGATTTATCAGAGGGACCTATCAAAGGCTTGAGCCACACTTCGGGCTCACCCGTTTTCTTGAAAAGGTTCCCCTCAGCTGGAACCTCAATTACTACATGTCGCATCTCTCTACTGGAATACCCTACTTCCCTAACGGAAGGCATGGAAGCAGGCAGAGATGGAACAGCAACAGGCACGGAAAGTTGAGGAGCTGGAAAAGCCACAAGCAAAGCAACAGGCACAGAGAGTTGAAAAGTTGAAGAAGTTACAGGCAAAGCAAAAGCATAAGTTGAAATAGCCAAAGGAACAGACGAAACAGCTTCTCTCAAAGAAGCAGGAAAGACAGCAGCCAAAGGGACGTTGTCAGGAGCGAGATCGACACCCTAATGAATAGGGGAATGTGAAACATCATCAAGGACAGGGGGCTCAATCACAGACACGGAAGACAAGGTTGAGGCTGTAAGCTCATCATCTAAAACCATTTACCTTCTCTGTGGCTTGTGCACTAAATCACCCTCTTCTTCTTCTTCTACGGAATGAGACTCACTAATCTTCCTCTTCATGGAAGATGAACCAACAATAATTTCCTGGGCTTGAGCCAAGGACATCTTCGGGATAGATGAAGCAGACACCCCACGAGCAGAGAACCCTATTAAAAAGGGAAAAAAGTTAAACGACAAAAAAAGAGACTCGAGTAAGGAAATAAGCAAGAACAAGAGTTTCACTTACCGTGGGTCTTTACTTGCCAACCATACCTCCCAGCGAGGTATTTCCAAGATCTCTCTTCTTAAGGAGCAGCATATAATAATTTTTCTACCCAATCATGAATACCGGAGACATTCTCAACAATATTCATGATTGCTGCGAGAAGAAAAAAAACAGGTACGGTGTTAAATAAAACATCTCAAGTCGAAACAAGAAAAAGTAAATGTGAGCTAAAGCATACTCACGTGCGCGATTCCACTTCTCAGGGAAGGGAAGATTTTCTTCACCCACTAAACCAACAGTGGGTACAGCAACATACCGGAGGTACCAGCCCCTATCATTATCGCCTCCAGGGGTTACCAGCACTCTTTTGCTTCTAGCAGTCAGAGTAAAAACCCCTTCACGAAATAAGGTAGGAGAGTAGAGGTGAATAAGATGGTTGAAGGTAAAAGGAACCGAGGCTAAAGAAGCCAAACTCCTAAGACATGCGACAACTCGCCACACAAGCGGGCCAACTTGTCCTAAGCAGATATTGAAAAAACGGCAAAACTTAATTATAACTGGGTCAATGGGGGGTCTAAACCCTAAAGTGAATGGATACGTATAAACAAAAGAATATCCCGTCTTGTAAGACGTTATTCTTTGACTACTATTCAGAATATAGACAGGAAAGTCAAACTTCCAGAAACACTCCCTCCGAACAAGGGAAATCTGACCCTCAGTTATAAGGGTTGGATATCTTTCGACACTGTCAAGAGAAGAAGATTTATCTACAAGAACTTGACTAACCCTAGGAAAAACAAACTTAGCAGGAACAATTTCATTGACTCCAGGTTCACGAAGGCGTTCGCCTCTACCTCTAGACAAGGACCGAGAAACCCTAAATCTCGGAGAAACTGGAGATCTAGTGGAAGGAGGAAGAACTATCTGAGAATAAGAGGAGCCCCTCGAAGGAGTGGATCCTAGACTTCTAAGTCTACCACCCCTCCGACTCCTAGTCGGAGCAGAAGATGGCGCTAAACTTTCAATATCTATTACTCTTTGAGGTTGGTTTGAAGAAGACATGTTTACAAAGGCAAAGAAGAAAGTTCTTTACAAAAGACAAAGTTAGAAAAGTGTTTCGTGGAAGCAAAGAAAAGAAAACATGTATTTATACTTGAAGACAACCATCAAACATGAAGAAAAAGGAAAATAATGATGAAAAGTCATAATTGAAGATGTCACTTCGGGACTGGCACAGCCGCAAAAAGCCCTAAAAGGTGCCGAGTAAATGCAGAACCAATCTGAAAAGGACACGTGGTATGAGCATTAAATGGAAGTGACAAACGACGCCTATCGTGCAGAGAAGGATACAATGATTCAAGGAACATCGGCGGCAAAATATTCCAGCCACAAAATGAATATCCACTTACCAAATATTAATCGTTAAATATATGGTAAGTGGGGGGACTATCTGTATTGGTAAAAAAGAGTTTCACACATAAGCCAGATTTTGACAACTCAGCCAGTCACGTGGACACAGGAAAACGAGACAGCTGGACGTGATTCTTTGAAGAGGTACGGTACAAAGAGGCACGGTTCAGTAAACCCACAAACTTATCAGTCACGGGAAACTCAACTTGATCAAAACGGGAGAGAGGCACGGTCAGAATGAATCTAGACAAAGCTACGGGCAGATTCAAGGACCCACAATTGATTACTCGAACTTATGTAACCGAACCCCAATTACCGTTATCCTTTGTAACGCCTCATTAATGTCATAATTAGTCATTAATGAGTAACCATAGCAAGAGTCGTACGTATAAGAATCTCCTATATAAGGGAGGGGAATACAGCTTGTAAAGGCATCTGATTCTCGAACAATTAGCTTCAATTTTTTATTTCTGCAATATTGTCTATTATTCATTTTTCTCCATTACCTTGATTATCAGTAACCCGTATTCATCTTAAAAACAAGCTTTAGTCAAAGGGTCTAATTCTTTGGTTAAACAGCGCTGAATAATTGCAAAACCAATCCGGGAAAGCCACGTGGCACGGGCATTAAATGGAAGTGACAAGCGACGCATACATTCAGAGACGGATGCAATGGAACGAGTGAAGCGGCAGCAAAATGTTCCCGCCATAAATGAGTATCCACTTACCAAATATTAATCGATAAATAAATGGTAAGTGGGGGGACTATCTGTATTGGTAAAAATGAGCTTCACACGTGTAATACTTATGATGACTCAGCAATCTATGTGGAGCAATGACAACATGACAACTAAACGAGATTTTATAAAGAGGTATGAGATAAAGAGGAACGGAACAGCATACTCACGGGGTAATCAGATACGGGAATCTCAACCTAATTGAGAAGTCGAAGAGACGCGATCAGAATGAATCAAGACGGAATAAAGGATAGATTCGGGGATCTTCAATTAATGTGACAAAATGTTACATAATCTTCACGCAACAGTTATGATTAATCATTGTAACGTTACATTAATGCCATTATTAGCCATTAACGCTCAATCACTGAAAAAAGTAGACGTTATATTAAGAAATTCCCTATAAAATGGAGTAAAATATAACTTGTAAGTACACGTTCGAACCACTATTGAAATATACTTACTTTTTACGCATTTTTCTGCTTTCTATTTACGAATTTACTTACAATTATTGGCATATTCTTTGGTTATCAGAAACCCGTGTTCTTATTAAAATAGCTTTGGCAGAGAATATAATTCTTTGGTTAAACAAATATGAGTACCTGAAACTCCATGCGAAGCCGGTAATGCAACTGAACTGGCTGACCCACAAACCACTATCGTGTCGTACCCTGCCTCCGTAATAAGGACCAGTAGATCTCTCCGGTCTTTGAGGCCTCCTCGCCTCCCTGTACTCTCTCTCCTGAACTCGTCTGTCCTCCTACTCCCGGTCCGACATGCCCTCTAACCGGCGAGCGATCCCTACCGCCTGCTGAAACTAGGCACTTGCCTCCAACTCTCGGGTCATGCTGAACCAAATACCATGCCTGAGCCCCTCAATGAATCTATGGACTCCTCCCCTAACTATAGCAACCACGTGAGATGCATATCTGGCCAACTTACTGAATCTAACGGCATACTCTAATGCTGACATAGCGCCCTGGTGCAACTGCTCAAACTCTGCGCGCCATGCAGCTCGGAGGGACTAAGGTACAAACTCCCTTAAGAACATCTCTGAAAACTGACCCTATGTAAGTGAAGCTGACTCGGCCGAGCTACCCAACTTATATGCCCTCCACCGCTGACAAACCACTCCTCCAAACTGAGATGTGACAAAAGCAACCCTGCTCGACTCCACAATACCCATAGTACGGAGAATGCAGTGACACTCCTCCAGAAAACCCTGGCAAGTCGTCAATCCACTGAAGGTAGGAGGGTGATACTCCTTGTACCTCTCAAGTCCAAGTTGTTCTTCCTCAGACGTTGTTGCCCTAACCACGGGCTAAACTGGGACCACAGGCTGTGCTGCCATGACAACTGGAATCTGACCAATATGATCGTGTTGCTCTGGAGTGTAGGTGACGGGAGTCTGAGCTCCTTTCCCGATCTGTGAAGTAGATGGTGCACCAGGGATCCATCCCGCCTAAGTCAATGTACCAATCATACTTCGGAACTGTTCCCAGGTCTCCTGAAGTCCGGGCGTAACAACAGGAATCTCCGGAACCTGTCCCCCAACTAGAACTACTGGCGGATCCTCAACGGATGCGCTGGCAGGTGCCCTAACTGCGGTACGTGATTCTTGTCGACCTCTACCTCTGCCCCTAGAGATATCTGCCTCGAGGGTAATATCATCAGGAACCGCATCTCGTGTCCTCACCATTAGTAAGAGAATGGAACGGTAATTTCAAACTTCAATATCAATGAACTCGTACTATAGGAATGAAGGAAGTGAAATTGTCCTAATAGTTCTGTAGCCTCTCGAAGATAAGTACACACGTCTCCGTGCCGATCCGCAATACTCTACATAACTCTCTTATGACTCGTATCACCTATGAACCTAGAGCTCTGATACCAACCTGTCATGGCCCAATTTTCCCTCCGTTTGGTTTCGTGACGGCAAGGACTAGGTGAGCCAATTATTAACAAACACCGGTTATAATATAAGAATAGTTTAAGTGCTTTTTGAATTAAATCTCATCACTTTACATTTCTTCCCAGAACCCGGTAAGTACAAGTCATAAGCTTTAGAGAAACTACGCTAAAACTCCTAAAAATACCATTGTTCAAAAATAAGTACAACAGTGCAACAGAAACATAAGATGGCGACTCCGAAACCGTGAACGCTGAAGCAGTTTTACCTTGAGTCTCCACAACAGCAACCGCGCTACTAACAATCAATCGGCCGGCTATGCAAATCCTGGAATCTGCACAAGAGTAGTATGAGAACACCACAGTGGTGCCCAGTAAGTATCAAGACTAACCCCGGTGAAGTAGTGACGAGGACTAGTCAAGACACCCACTGGTTCGATAAACTAAACATGCATAAGTATAGGAATGACATGACATGACATCTGTCTAATGACTACACGGTATAATTAACAACATAACAAGTACAAAGTGGAAGGAAAATACAGAATATAACAATGGAACATCGTAATATTACACAAAAGAAAGGACGGAAGCACGAATCAAAAGCGGAAACCACAACACAGTAAAAAAAAACAATAGTAACTCGGCACTGCAATAATTTCCCCCTCAAACCTTAGTCAACAACTCCGACAATTTAGCCAATTCTTCGAAGGTAACCCTTCACCCACAAATTTATATTGAAAACTTTAAAGTATCATTTTAAATACAAAATTTCCTTTGGAAGGTACTTCCTCTGATCTATATATATACACATATAAACTGTGCAGGAGAAAAATCTTTAAACGTAATCCCTTCAAACAAAAGCTTTTAAAAATATACCTTTCCAGTAGTGGTCTTTCGAACTTAGTTTCCAATGGAACAAGTGCACGACATCACCCTTCGTGTTTTTACTCTCGTTCTCCCCATAGAAATCAACAGATACGACACGTAAATTAAGAAAATTAAGCAAGTAAAGACATGGACAGTACAACAACAATTGAGATAAAGGTCAAATACATGACAATAATAACAAGTCAAACTGAATATGTTAGTACAACAATAACAGCTCAAAGTAAGGGCACACGTATACACGGGGAAACAGATATCACATCATAATGCATGTCCCTCGTCCTCACCTGCATGGAAACACCCTCCGTGCCATGAACTCACAAAAGTGTGGCACGGCATCACCCTTCGTGCATTAGCACTCACTCACACTATCACACACGGCATAACTCTTCGTGCTTTTACTCTCAATAATATGGCACGGCATCACCCTTCGTGCTCTTAATTTCAATAATATGGCACGGCATCAACCTTCGTGCTTTACATTATTTCCTCACATGATAATGAATATAAACAATGGCACGACATCACCCTTCGTGCTTTACACTCTTTCCTCACATGATAATGAATATAAACAATGGCACGACATCACCCTTCGTGCTTTACACTCTTTCCTCACATGACAATGAATATAAACAATGGCACGGAACCACCCTTCGTGCTTTACACTCTTTCCTCACATGATAATGAATATAAATAATGGCACGGCATCACCCTTCGTGCTTTACACTTTTTCCTCACATGATAGTGGATATAAACAATGGCACGACATGATCCTTCGTGCTTTACACCCTTTCCTCACATGATAATGTAAATAAAATGGCACGGAATCACCCTTCGTGCTTTACACTCTTTCTCACCCAAATAAATGCAATGATAGCATTCAGACAAGGGAATCAACAGCATAGACAATAATAGAAACCATATTGTCCCGGCAAGGGAGTCAACAATGGAAACAATATCATCCCGGCAAGGGAAACAACTATAACCAATTTTGCTTAATTAATTAGCTTCACGAAATAAATCCCAACTTGAATCAATGCTCCGCAATAGGAAATTCCAAGAATATATCATCAACATGTATAATCGTCAAGTTAGGCCTAAGTAGTGCTTAATGAAAGATCATATCAATCACAATATACGAAACACGGGCATGCTTGACACCAACATGTAATACTCCAATTACTGCTAAACAATTATAGGGCAAGGTAATACAAAATTTAGCTAAGAATGGAGTTTATGAAGAAAAATATAGCATGATGATAGAAGAGGTAAAATCTTCAGTCTTTCAATTAAGATCAAGTAAACAACAAAGAAAATCTAAAAGCAAGTAATTCTAATTTAAGCAGGAAGAGATGAAACTAGCAATTAGGAACTTAGTCATAGCAATTACAACTTCATACAAAGGGGATATAAGGACCTAAGAATCCTAAAAGGTCAACTTTCTACAAATAAGTCTGAGTACGCACTCGTCACCTCGCGTACACGGGCTACAATCAACATAGAAACTCAAATCCTAAGGGGTAGTTCCCGACACAAGGTTAGGCAAGATACTTACCTCGAAGACGACAACCAAGTACTCTAAAATAGACTTCTCGGGCAAAAAGACTTCCAGACAGCTCCAATCCAACTAGAACAACTTCAAAACACACATAAGTCGTATAAGAAACTATTCCGAATAATAAAGTTTCGATCTTTACAAAAATATAAAAATCAACCCAAAAGTCGACCCCCGGGCCCGCACCTCAGAACCTGTCAAATTTTACCAAATCCGAATACCCATTCCAATATGAGTTCAACCATATAAAAATAACAAAATTTCGATACCATTTCGTCCCTCAAATCATGAATTTTTGTTTTGAGAATTTTCTTCAAAACCCAACATTTTCTTCAACCCAAAACACAACTTAAATGATAAAAACAAAGATAAAATCATGGAACATATATAATTCTGGGTGAAGAACACTTACACACTCGATTAGCTTGAAAATCCCCAAAAATCGCTCCCAAATCCGAAGTCCAAAGCTCAAAATATGAAGAAAATGGCTAGCCCTAGTTTATAAGAATCTGCCCAGGACATCTGCACCTGCGACCACTTAGCCGCATTTGCGCAATCGTATGTGCGCGATATAAACCGCACATGCGCTCCTTCTCGCTCTTGTGTTGGCCCGAAATCCCACCTTCAGGCCGTGATGGCGCCTAACGTTGCATTCACTAGGCAAGCCAATGTGTTAACTGTATTGATTTAATAACAAGTGAAAGTAATAAACACTGACTAGATAATTGAGATAAAATGCGGAAGATTAACAAAGTTTAAATAACAATAGCCAATGACGAAGAAATCCCTTTAAGTACAAAACCCAGAAATGGAGTCACAACCTCACGAACCAGTCTAAGATTTAGCTAAAGACAACAGTTTGAAATAAAATGATATATCTGTCTGGAAATACATAGATGACATAATGAAATATAGACAGTGACGCCGAGATCCACGAACGCCTGCGAAACTACCTCGATGTCGTCTGAAATGGACTGAAGGATACTCCCCCTAATGATGTCCACCGGGTCCGGATGCATAATCTGCACAACATAAAGAAGTGCAGGTGTAGCATCAGTACAACTGACCCCATGTACTGAGTAAGTGTCGAGTCTAACCTCGGCGAAGTAGTGACGAGGCTAGACACGACAACAACAATTTACCTGTACAGTTCTATAATAAATAACAAGGAAGGTAGCTAGGAGTAAGCAATTAAGCACGGTAATATTGGGACAAGTAATGGGGTAACAAGTGAAAAGAAAATACGAATAAATGAACAAACGATAATGCAAACGAACCAAGACAACAGGAACTAATAACTCAAACAAAATGTACCCGGCATCACCCTTCGTGCTTTTACTCTCATCCTCACAATGCAATGCGTAAATTAAAGCAATATAAACAATGGCACGGCATCACCCTTCGTGCTTTTACTCTCATCCTCACAATGCAATGCGTAAATTAAAGCAATATAAACAATGGCACGGCATCACCCTTCGTGCTTTTACTCTCTTCCTCACAATGCAATGTATAGATAAAAGCATTGTAAATCATGGTACGGCATCACCCTTCGTGCTTTTACTCTCTTCCTCACAATGCAATGTATAGATAAAAGCATTGTAAATCATGGTACGGCATCACCCTTCGTGCTTTTACTCTCTTCCTCACTATGCAATGTGTAGATAAAAGCGATGTAAATCATGGCACGGCATCACCCTTCGTGCTTTTAATCTCTTCCTCACTATGCAATGTACGAAATGAATACACGGCATCACCCTTAGGTATTTACACTCTTCCTCACCCAAATCAGCAAACAAATAACAATTTGGCAAGGAATTCAACAATATGAAATTCGCTTCAAAAACCACCCAGCAAGGGGAAGACATCAACCAAAATAGTAACAATGTCCGACAAGGGGCTCAGCTATAACCAATCTCTTACAAGTACATAACGTAATGAATTGAGTTCTCGACTGAAGTATCATATCACAAGTACTTAAACAGATATTCTCAGCAATTCAACAACTTTATAAAGGAACCACTTTAAAGCACAATAAATATCGAAATAATAACAGGTAATTCACCAATTAGACTCACGGGCATGCTTGACAAATAATGCATAGGTACTCGTCACCTCACATATACATTGAACATGATAATTCAAGTAACACATACGACTCAACACCTATTCCCTCACTAAAGTTAGGCCAAATACTTACCTCGGCTCCAAAAATGCAAATCAAGCCTCTAGCACTGCTTTTCCTCTCGAATCCAACTCTGAAATGATAGTATCTAAGCATAATCGAATCAATAATATTAATGATGACTCAATAATTCAATCCCAAAGTCTAATTATATATTTCCCATCATTCTTCCAAAAATTCGACCCCGGACCCGCTTGGTCCAAACCCGAGGTTCAGACAAAAATTAGATCACCCATTCCCCCACGAGCCTGAATGTACAATTTATTTTGAAATCCGACCCCCAAACGAGGTTGAATTCCCAATAATTGGAAAAACCCTAGCTCTACCCAAATCCCCCAATTTCTACCTTTAAAATCCATGTTTTTAGGCCTAAAATCTAATATTAGATGATGAAAATGGAAGAAGTTGGAGTTAAGAACACTTACCTATGAAGCTATGGTGGAATGGTCTCCTAAGAATCGCCCAAGAAGAGTGGATAAGAAGAAAATGGTGAAAGTTATGAAATTCCCGTAGTGGTATTCTGTTGTTTTTTTTAAGCTTTAAATAACTGGGTAGAATTTGGCTTACGCGATCGCGGATAAAGGGCTGCAATCGCATAGAGGTTTTTTTATTAAGCTCTGCGATCGCGGACTACCAGATGCGATCTCACAGTAACACTAGCCTACACCCCTGTGATCGCAGATAAGCTAATGCGGTCGCACAGTAAATTAGACCACCCCCCCCC
>ML402014.1:0-15297 GCA_005239525.1 Nicotiana knightiana | reverse complement strand
TAGTCAATACACATCCTCATCGAGCCATCTTTCTTCTTGACAAACAATACTGGAGCACCCCAAGGAGAAACACTAGGCCTAATGAAGCCTTTATCCAACAAATCCTGCAACTGCTCCTTCAATTCCTTCAACTCTGGCGGGGCCATACGATACGGCGGAGTAGAAATAGGCTGAGTGCCCTGAGCTACCTCAATACAAAAATCAATATCCCTATCGGGTGGCATACCCAGCAGGTCAGCAGGGAATACCTCTGGAAACTCACGAACCACGGGCACAGACTCCAGGGAAGGAACCTCGGCGCCAGAATCACGAACATAGGCCAGATAGGCCAAACAACCCTTCTCGACCATGCGTCGAGCCTNAGAAGTTGGAGTTAAGAACACTTACCTATGAAGCTATGGTGGAATGGTCTCCTAAGAATCGCCCAAGAAGAGTGGATAAGAAGAAAATGGTGAAAGTTATGAAATTCCCGTAGTGGTATTCTGTTGTTTTTTTTAAGCTTTAAATAACTGGGTAGAATTTGGCTTACGCGATCGCGGATAAAGGGCTGCAATCGCATAGAGGTTTTTTTATTAAGCTCTGCGATCGCGGACTACCAGATGCGATCTCACAGTAACACTAGCCTACACCCCTGTGATCGCAGATAAGCTAATGCGGTCGCACAGTAAATTAGACCCCCCCCCCCCCAGCTCTACTAACCTTGTGCGATCGCAGACCCCCTAATGCGATCGCATAAGGAAACTGACCCTCCCCCACTCTAAACTCTATGCGATCGCGACTATACCTATGTGATCGCATAGAGTAAATCACCAGACACCAGATATAGCATACTTACACTAGATTTTCCAACACTTTTGCACTCCTACACCTACCCGAAACTCACCCGAGCCCTCGGGGCTCAAAACCAAATATACGCACGACTTTAAAATCATCATACGGACTTATTCGAAAGGTTGTCTTAGGGATATCAGAAGCCCTAATCCTCAGCTGATGGTAACCAGATCTCAAGTCTATTTTGGAGAACACTGTAGCACCCTGAAGCTGGTCAAATAGATCATCAATCCTCGGCAAAGGATACTTATTCTTAATAGTAACCTTATTCAACTGCCGGTAGTCAATACACATCCTCATCGAGCCATCTTTCTTCTTGACAAACAATACTGGAGCACCCCAAGGAGAAACACTAGGCCTAATGAAGCCTTTATCCAACAAATCCTGCAACTGATCCTTCAACTCCTTCAACTCTGGCGGGGCCATACGATACGGCGGAGTAGAAATAGGCTGAGTGCCCTGAGCTACCTCAATACAAAAATCAATATCCCTATCGGGTGGCATACCCAGCAGGTCAGCAGGGAATACCTCTGGAAACTCACGAACCACGGGCACAGACTCCAGGGAAGGAACCTCGGCGCCAGAATCACGAACATAGGCCAGATAGGCCAAACAACCCTTCTCGACCATGCGTCGAGCCTTTATATAAGAAATAACTCTACCAGAAGAATGACTAGGAGTCCCTCTCCACTCCAATCGAGGTACCCCTGGCAAAGCCAAGGTCACTGTCTTGGCATGACAGTCCAGAATAGCATAATAGGGGGATAACCAATCCATCCCCAATATAACATCAAAGTCAACCATATCAAGAAGCAAAAGATAAACCTGAGTCTCCATACCACCAATAGCTACTAAGCAAGCACGGTAGACTCGATCTACCACTATAGAATCACCCACCGGTGTAGACACATGCACAGCAGTACTCAAGGAATCACGGGGCATACTCAGATAAGGGGCAAAATATTAAGACACATAGGAGAATGTAGAACCTGGATCAAATAACACTGAAGCCTCCCCGCTGCAAACTGAAACCGTATATGTAATAACTGCATCAAAACTGAAAAATGAAAAATGGATATCTGAATTGGATTTGATATTAATATTCTGTTATTAAAATGGATATTTAATCACATTTTTTTAATATTTACTATTAACAAATAAATCGATACGACGCCGAGCCGAGCGAGCGAGCGACGATGGCGCGAGGCTTGCCTTCTTCTCAACTCTTTAAGAGCTAGAAGAAGAGCAATTGCTTATATACCCATCAAAAACTTCTTCCTCTTCCAATATGGGATAATATCCCTTTGTCAAGAAAGGAAGCTCAAATATTACTCAAATGTTTCATTTTTCCCTCCACTTCTCATTCACCCTCTTTAAGCATTAATATAGCTTTAAAACCCAACAGTAATGATATCTATGATCAGATGAAATTAAATATTAGTTTAATTTTAGTGACATAATTATACTTTTTTTATCTTTATATATATATATATATATTAAATCAACATAAAAGAACGAAACTCCAAACTATATAAAATTTTATTTATTAAATCTTTCTTTGTTTGAAGCATATAGAAAGCCCAAATACTTAGGAGTTTAAAATTAATAGAAATTTTATGTCATAATCGTATATAACTTGAACTATTAACTAGAACTCTTTATTATGTTTATGTGATCTTTTAAATCTTTGGTACACGCACAACTGCGTGTACTCTAAGACTAGTTATATATAGTAAGAGTAATTTCCATGAGTACTAGTTTATTTGGAGGGGTCAAACAAAATAAATTCGCAATTTTTTGCAGTGACAAAATTAATCTAGTATAATATGCACCAAAATAAAACAAACATTAAAATGGGTTGTTGTATATTGTACATTCATTGATAGGGTGAGCGGCCATTTGGGTGAATTCTAATTTATTAAGGGATCTTTACACAAATAGTCGGTCATATTAATTGTTTGCTTTTTCTAGCCATATACATAAATTATGCATTAATTATACACAATTATACACATGTAATACACAATTCATGCATATCTTGTACATTCATCGGTTTTTCTTAGTTTAAGTGATAGGGTGCGCGGCTATTTAGGTATAATCGGGTTGTTGTATATTGTAAATTCATTGGGTTGCTATTGTACATTTGGATATAATTGGGTTGTTGTATATTGTACATAGATTGGTAGGGTGAGCGGCTATTTGGGTGAATTCTTCTTTATTAAGGGATCTTTACACAAATAGTCGGTCATATTAATTGTTTGCTTTTTCAAGCCATATAGATATATTATAAATTAATTATACATAATTATACAAATGTAATACACAAATCATGCATATATTGTACATTCATTTGCTATTTTTAGTTTAAGTGGTAGGGTGAGCGGCTATTTGGGTATTTTTGGGCTGTTGTATATTGTATATTAATTAGGCTGCTATTGTATATTTGGGTATAATTGGTTTGTTGCATATTGTACATTCATTGGTAGGGTGAACAGCTATTTGGGTGAATTTTTCTTTATTAAGGTATCTTTACACAAATAGCCGGTCATATTAATTGTTTGATTTTTCATGCCATATACATAGATTATGCATTAATTATACATAATTATACACATGTAATACACAAATCATGCATATATTGTACATTCATTGGCTATTTTTAGTTAAAATGGTAGGGTGAGCGGCTATTTGGGTATAATAGGATTGTTGTATATTGTACATTCATTGGGCCGCTATTGTATATTTGGATATAACTCGGTTGTTGTATATTGTACATTCATTGGTAGTGTGAGCGGCTATTTAGGTGAATTCTTCTTTATTAAGGGATCTTTACAAAAAAAGTTGGTCATATTAATTGCTTGCTTTTTCAAGCCATATATATAGATTATACATTAATTATACATAATTATACACATGTAATATACAAATTATGCATATATTGTACATTCATTGGTTATTTTTAGTTTAAGTGGTAAGTTGAGCGGCTATTTGGGTATAATTAGGTTGTTCTATATTGTACATTCATTGGGCTGCTATTTTATATTTGGATATAATTGGGTTGTTGTATATTGTACATTTATTGGTAGGGTGAGAGGCTATTTGGGTGAATTCTTCTTTAGTAAGGGATCTTTGCACAAATAGCCGGTAATATTAATTGATTGCTTTTTCAAGCCTTATATATAGATTATACATTAATTATATACAATTATACACATGTAATACACAAATCATGCATATATTGTACATTCATTGACTATTTTTAGTTTAAGCGGTAGGGTGAGCAGTTATTTAGGTATAATTGGGTTGTTGTATATTGTACATTCATTGGGCTGGTATTGTATATTTGGATGAAATTTGGTTGTTGTACATTGTACATTCTTTGGTAGGGTGAGCGGCTATTTGGGTGAATTCTTCTTTAATAAGGAATATTTACACAAATAGTCGGTCATCTTAATTGTTTGCTTTTTCAATCCATATACATAGATCATACTTTAATTATGCACATGTAATACACAAATCATGCATATATTGTACATTCATTGGCTATTTTTAGTTTAAGTGGTAGGGTGAGCGGCTATTTGGGTATTTTTGGGAAATTGTATAATATACATTCATTGCTATTGTATATTTGGGTATAATTGGGTTGTTATATATTGTACATTCATTGGTAGGGTGAGCGACTATTTGGGTGAATTCTTCTTTATTAAGGGTCCTTACAAAAATAGCTAGTCATATTAATTGCTTGCTTTTTCAAGCCATATATATATAGATTATAAATTAATTATGCACAATTATACACATGTAATACACAAATCATGTATATATTGTACATTCATTGGCTATTTTTAATTTAAGTAGTAGGGTGAGCGGCTATTTGAGTATAATCGGGTAGTTCTATATTGTACATGCATTGGGCTGCTATTGTATATTTGGATATAATTCGAATTTTGTATATTGTACATACATTGGTAGGGTGAGCGGCTATTTGGGTGAATTCTTCTTTATTAAGGGATTTTTACACCAAATAGGCGGTCATATTAATTTCTTGCTTTTTCACGCCATTTATATAGATTATGCATTAGTTATACATAATTATACACATGTAATACACAAATCATGCATATATTATACATTCAATTGCTATTTTTAGTTTAAGTGGAGGGGTGAGCGGCTATTTGGGTATAATTGGGCAGTTGTATATTGTACATTCAACGGGCTGCTATTGTGTATTTGGGTATAATTTGGATGTTGTATATTGTACATTCATTGGTAGGGTGAGCGGCTATTTGAGTGAATTATACTTCATTAAGGGATCTTTACACAAATAGCCGGTCATATTAATTATTTATTTTTTCAAGCCATATACATATATTATATATTAATTATACAAAATTATACAAATGTAATACACAAATCATGCATATATTGTACATTCATTGGCTATTTTTCGTTTAAGTGGTAGGGTGAGCAGGTATTTGGGTATTTTTGGGCTGTTGTATATTGTATATTCATTGGGCTGCTATGGTATATTTGGGTATAATTAGGATGTTGTATATTGTACATTCATTGGTAGAGTGAATAGCTATTTGGGTGAATTCTTCTTTATTAAGGGATCTTTACACAAATATCCGGTCATATTAATTATTTGATTTTTCAAGTCATATACATAGATTATGCATTAATTATACACAATTATACACATGTACTACTCAAATCATGCATATATTGTACATTCATTGGCTATTTTTAGTTTAAGTAGTAGGGTGAGCAACTATTTAGGTATAACTAGGTTGTTGTATATTGTCCATTCATTGGGATGCTATTGCATATTTGGGTATAAAATGGTTGTTGTATATTTTACATTCATTGGTAGGGTGAGCAGCTATTTGAGTGAATTCTTCTTTATTTAGGAATTTATACTCAAATAGCCGGTCATATTAATTGTTTGCTTTTTCAATACATATACATAGATTATAAATTAATTATACACATGTAATACATAAATCATGCATATATTATACATTCATTGGCTAATCTTAGTTTAAGTGGTAGGGTGAGCGGTTATTTGGGTATATTCGGGTTATTGTATATTGTCCATTCTTTTGGGTGCTATTGTATATTTGGATATAATTGGGTTGTTGTATATTGTACATTCATTGGTAAGGTAAACAACTATTTGGGTGAATTCTTCTTTATTAAGGGATCTTTACACATATAGCCATTCATATTAATTATTTGCTTTTTCAAGCCATATACATAGCTTATAGATTAATTATACACAATTATACAGATGTAATACACTATTTTTAGTTTAAGTGATAGGGTGAGCAGTTATTTGGGTATAATTGGGCAGTTGTATATTGTACATTCATTGGGCTGCAATTGTATATTTGGATATAATTGGGTTGTTGTATATTGTACATTCATTGGTATGGTGAGCGGCTATTTGGGTGAATTCTTCTTTATTAAGGGATATCTAAGAAAATATCCGGTCATATTAATTGTGTGCTTTTTCAAGCTTTATACATAGATTATACTTTAATTATACACAATTATACAGATGTAATACACTATTTTTAGTTTAAGTGATAGGGTGAGCAGTTATTTGGGTATAATTGGGCAGTTGTATATTGTACATTCATTGGTATGGTGAGCGGCTATTTGGGTGAATTCTTCTTTATTAAGGGATATCTAAGAAAATATCCGGTCATATTAATTGTTTGCTTTTTCAAGCTTTATACATAGATTATACTTTAATTATACACAATTATACACATGTAATACCCAAATCATGCATATATTGTACATTCATTAGCTATTTTAATTTTAAGTGGTAGGGTGAGCGGCTATTTGGGTACTTTTGGGCTGTTGTGTATTGTATATTCATTGGGTTGCTATTGTATATTTGGGTATAATTGGTATTTTGTATTTTGTACATTCATTGGTAGGGTGAACAACTATTTGGGTGAATTCTTCTTTATTAAGGGATCTTTACACAAATAGCCGGTTATATTAACTATTTGATTTTTCAAGCCATATACATAGATTATGCATTAATTATACATAATTATACACATGTAATACACAAATCATGCATATATTGTACATTCATTGGCTATTTTTAGTTTAAGTGGTAGGGTGAGCGGCTATTCGGGTATAATCGGGCTGTTGTATATTGTACTTTCATTGTGCTGCTATTGTATATTTGGATATAACTCGGTTTTTGTATATTGTACATTCATTGGTAGGGTGAGCGGCTATTAGGGTGAATTCTTCTTTATTAAGGGATATTTACACAAATAGACAGTCATATTAATTACTTGCTTTTTCAAGCCATATATATAGATTATACATAAATTATACACATGTAATACACAAATCATGCATATATTGTACATTCATTGGCTATTTTTAGTTTAAGTGGTAGGGTGAGCGGCTATTTGGGTATAATTAGGTTGTTCAATATTGTACATTAATTAGGTTGCTATTGTATATTTTGATATAATTGGGTTGTTGTATATTGTACATTTATTGGTAGGGTGAGCGGCTATTTGAGTGAATTCTTCTTTATTAAGGGATCTTTACAAAAATAGTCGGTAATATTAATTGCTTGCTTTTTCATGCCTTATATATAGATTATATATTAATTATATACAATTATACACATGTAATACACAAATAATGCATATATTGTACATTCATTGGCTATTTTTAGTTTAAGTGGTAGGGTGAGCAGCTATTTGGGTATAATTGGGATGTTGTATATTGTACATTCATTGGCTATTTTTAGTTTAAGTGGTAGGGTGAGCAGCTATTTGGGTATAATTGGGATGTTGTATATTGTACATTCAATGGGATGCTATTCTGTGTTTGGGTATAATTTGGCTGTTGTATATTGAACATTCATTGGTAGGGTGAGCGACTATTTGAGTGAATTATACTTTATTATGGGATCTGTACACAAATAGCCGGTCATATTAATTGTTTGCTTTTCAAGCCATATATATAGGTTATATATTAATTATACACAATTATACACATGTAATACACAAAATCATGCATATATTGTACATTCACTAGCTATTTTTAATTTAAATGGTAAGGTGAACGGCTATTTGATTATAATTAGGCTGTTGTATATTGTACTTTCAATGGCTGCTATTATATACTTGGGTATAATTTTGATGTTGTATATTGTACATTCATTGGTAGGGTGAGCGGCTATTTGAGTGAATTCTTTTTTATTAAGGGATCTTTATACAAATAGTCTGTCATATTAATTATTTGCCTTTTCAAGCCGTATACATACATTATATATTAATTATACATAATTATACACATGTAATACACAAATCATGCATATATTGTACATTCATTGGCTATTTTTAGTTTAAGTGGAAGAGTGAGCAGTTATTTGGGTAGTTTTGGGCTGTTGTATATTGTATATTCATTGGGTTGCTATTATATGTTTGGGTATAATTAGGACGTTGTATATTGTACATTCATTGGTAGGGTGAACAACTATTTGGGTGAATTCTTCTTTATTAAGGGATGTTTACACAAATAGCCGGTCATATTAATTGTTTGATATTTCAAACGATATACATAGATTATGCATTAATTATACACATGTAATACACAAATCATGCATATATTGTACATTCATTGGTTATTTTTAGTTTAAGTGGTAGGGTGAGCAACTATTTGAGTATAATTGTGTTGTTGTATATTGTCCATTCATTGGGCTGCTATTGTATATTTGGGTATAAACTGGTTATTGTATATTGTACATTCATTGATAGGGTGAGCAGCTATTTGAGTGAATTCTTCTTTATTAAGGAATTTATACACAAATAGCCGGTCATATTAATTGTTTGCTTTTTCAAGCCATATACATATATTATACATTAATTATACACAATTATACACACGTAATACACAAATCATGCATATATTATACATTCATTAGCTAATCTTAGTTTAAGTGGTAGGGTGAGCGGATATTTGGGTAGATTCGAGTTGTTGTATATTGTACATTCTTTTGGCTGCTATTGTATATTTGGATATAATTGGGTTGTTGTATATTGTACATTCTTTTGGCTGCTATTGTATATTTGGATATAATTGGGTTGTTGTATATTGTACATTCATTGGTAGGGTAAACAGCTATTTGGGTGAATTCTTCTTTATTAAGGGATCTTTCCACAAATAGCCGTTCATATTAATTGTTTGCTTTTTCAAGTCATATACATAACTTTTATATTAATTATACACAATTATACAAATGTAATACATAAATCATGCATATATTGTACATTCATTGGCTATTTTTAGTTTAAGTGGTAGGGTGAGCACCTATTTGGGTATAATTGGGCAGTTGTATATTGTACATTCATTGGCTATTTTTAGTTTAAGTGGTAGGGTGAGCACCTATTTGGGTATAATTGGGCAGTTGTATATTGTACATTCATTGGGCTGCTATTGTATATTTGAATATAATTGGGTTGTTGTATATTGTACATTCATTGGTAGGGTGAGCGCCTATTTGGGTGAACTCTTCTTTATTAAGGGATCTTTACACAAATAGTTGGTCATATTAATTGTTTGCTTTTTCAAGCTTTATACATAGATTATACTTTAATTATACATAATTATGCACATGTAATACACAAATCATGCATATATTGTACATTCATTGGCTATTTTTAGTTTAAGTGGTAGGGTGAGCGGCTATTTGGGTATTTTTGAGCTGTTGTGTATTGTATATTCATTGGTTGCTATTGTATATTTGGGTATAATTGGGCTGTTATATATTGTACATTCATTGGTAGGGTGAACAATTATTTGGGTGAATTCTTCTTTCTTAAGGGATCTTTACATAAATAGCCGGTCATATTAATTGTTTGATTTTTCAAGCCATATACATAGATTATGCATTAATTTTACACAATTATACACATGTAATTCACAAATCATGCATATATTGTACATTCATTGGTTATTTTTAGTTTAAGTGGTAGGGTGAGCGGCTATTTGGGTATAATCGGGCTGTTGTATATTGTACATTCATTGGGCTGCTATTGTATATTTGGATATAACTTGGTTGTTGTATATTGTACATTCATTGGTAGGGTGAGCGACTATTTGGGTGAATTCTTCTTTATTAAGGGATCTTTACACAAATAGCCGGTCATATTAGTTGCTTGCTTTTTCAAGCCAAATATATAGATTATACATTAATTATACACAATTATACACATGTAATACACAAATCATGCATATATTGTACATTTATTGTCTATTTTTAGTTTAAGTGGTATGTTGATTCGCTATTTGGGTATAATTAGGTCTTTCTATATTGTACATTCATTTGGCTGCTATTTTATATTTGGATATAATTGGACTGTTGTATATTGTACATTTATTTGGTAGGGTGAGCGGCTATTTGGGTGAATTCTTCTTTATTAAGGGATCTTTACAAAAATAGCCGGTAATATTAATTCCTTGCTTTTTCAAGCCTTATATATAGATTATACATTAATTATATACAATTATACTCATGTAATACACAAATCATGCATATATTGTACATTCATTTGCTATTTTTAGTTTAACTGGTAGGGTGAGCGGCTATTTGGGTATTATTGGGCTATTGTATATTGTACATTCATTGGGCTCCTATTGTATATTTGGATGTAATTGGGTTGTTGTATATTGTGCATTCATTGGTAGGGTAAGCGACTATTTGGGTGAATTCTTCTTTATTAAGGGATATTTACACAAGTAGTCGGCCATCTTAATTGTTTGCTTTTTCAAGCCATATACATAGATCATATTTTAATTATATATAATTATACACATGTAATACACAAATCAAGCATATATTGTACATTCATTGGCTATTTTTAGTTTAAGTGGTTGGGTGAGCAGCTATTTGGGTATTTTTGGGCTGTTGTATACTATACATTCATTAGGCTGCTATTGTATATTTGGGTATAATTGGGTTGTTGTATATTGTACATTCATTGGTAGGGTGAGCGGCTATATGGGTGAATTCGTCTTTATTAAGGGTCCTTACACAAATAGCCGCTCATATTAATTGCTTTCTTTTTCAATCCATATATATTACATTAATTATACAAAATTATACACATGTTATACACAAAGCATGCATATGTTGTACATTCATTGGCTATTTTTAATTTAAGTGGTAGGGTGAGCGGCTATTTGGGTATAATCGGGTTGTTGTATATTGTACATTCATTGGGATGCTATTGTATATTTGGATATAATTGGGTTGTTGTATATTGTACATACATTGGTAGGGTGAGCGGCTATTTGGGTGAATTCTTCTTTATTAAGGGATATTTACACAAATAGCCGGTCATATTAATTGCTTGCCTTTTCAAGCCTTATATATAGATTATACATTAATTATACACGATTATACATATGTAATACACTAATCATGCATATATTGTACATTCATTGGCTATTTTTAGTTTAAATGGTTGGGTGAGCGGCTATTTGGGTATTATTGGGCTGTTGTATATTGTACATTCAATGGTCTGCTATTGTGTATTTGGGTATAATTTGGTTGTTGTATGTTGTACATTCACTGGTAAGGTTAGCGGCTATTTCAGTGAATTATACTTTATTAAGTGATCTTTACACAAATAGTCGGTCATATTACTTGTTTGCTTTTTCAAGTCATATACATAGATTATACATTAATTATACACAATTATACACATGTAATACACAAATCATGCATATATTGTACATTCGCTAGTTATTTTTAATTTAAATGGTAGGGTGAGCGACTAATTGCTTATAATTTGGTTGTTGTATATTGTACATTCAATGGGCTGCTATTGTATATTTGGGTATAATTTTGTTGTTGTATATTGTACATTCATTAGTAGGGTGAGCGGCTATTTTAGTGAATTCTTTTTTATTAAGGGATCTTTACACAAGTAGTCGGTCATATAAGTTTTTTCTTTTTCAAGCCATATACATAAATTATACATTAATTATACATAATTATACACATGTTATACATAAAACATGCATATATTGTACATTCATTGGCTATTTTTAGTTAAGTCGTAGGATGAGCGGCTATTTGGGTATTTTTGGGGTGTTGTATATT
The DNA here is from genome assembly GCA_005239525.1 of Nicotiana knightiana. Classification (NCBI taxonomy): domain Eukaryota; kingdom Viridiplantae; phylum Streptophyta; class Magnoliopsida; order Solanales; family Solanaceae; genus Nicotiana; species Nicotiana knightiana. The sequence continues at coordinate 3,314 of ML402014.1, read as the reverse complement.
GTATATTCATTGGGTTGCTATTGTATGTTTGGGTATATTTGGGTTGTTGTATATTGTACATTCATTGGTAGGGTGAGCGGCTATTTGGGGGAATTCTTCTTTATTAAGGGTCGTTAGACAAATAGCTGATCATATTAATTGCTTGCTTTTTCAATCCATATATATAGAGGGTATTCAGGTGGATCCCAAGAAGATTTCAGCAGTGAGAGATTGTCCTAGGCCCACTTGAGCTACAAATATTCCGAGTTTCTTGGTCTTAGCAGGTTATTATCGCCGGTTTGTGGAGGGATTTTCATCCATTGCAACCCCGGTGACCATATTGACTCAGAAGGGTGCCCAGTTCAGGTGATCGGAGGAGTGTGAGGTGAGATTTCAGAAGCTCAAGGCAGCCTTGACCATGGCACTGGTGTTAGTTTTGCCCACAGGTTCAGGGCCATATACCGTGTATTTTGATGCTTCACGGGTGGGACTTGGTGCAATGTTGGTGCAGGATGACAAGGTTATAGCCTATGCTTCTCGTCAGTTGAAGGTTCATGAGAAGATCTATCCAGTTCATGATTTAGAGTCAGCAGCTATTGTTCATGCGTTGAAGGTTTGGAGGCATTATCTGTATGGGGTGCCATGTGAGGTGTTCACGGATCATAAGAGTTTGCAGTATCTGTTCAAGCAGAAAGAGTTGAACATGAGGCAGAGGAGATGGTTAGAGCTGCTGAAGGATTATGACATTACCATCTTATATCATCCGGGGAAGGCCAATGTGGTGGCCGATGCCTTGAGCCGGAAGTCAGCCAGTATGGGTAGTCTTGCTTATTTATCAGTCGGAGAGAGATTTCTTGCTTTAGATGTTCAGGTTTTGGCCAACCTGTTCATGAGATTGGAGGTTTCTGAGACTGGCAGTGTTTTGGCCCATATTGTGGCTCGTTCTTCATTGTATGATCGTATTCGAGCCAGGCAGGATGATGATCGTCATTTGTGTGTTCTTAGAGATACGGTCCGGCACGGAGGTGCCAAGCAGGTCACAGTTAATGATGAGGGAGTTTTGAGGATGCAGGGTCGTATTTGTGTACCCGATGTTGATGGCATTCGTGAGTTGATATTGCAAGAGGGCCATAGTTCCCGGTATTCCATTCATTCGGGCGCCGCAAAGATGTACCAGGATTTGCGGCAGATTATTGGTGGCGGAGGATGAAGAAGGATATTGTAGCATATGTAGCTAGGTGCTTGAACTGTCAGCAGGTTAAGTACGAGCACCAGAGACCCGGTGGTTTGATGCAGCAGATTGAGCTTCCCGAGTGGAAGTGGGAGCGTATCACCATGGACTTCGTAGTTGGACTCCCACGGACTCAGAGGATGTTTGATGCAGTGTGGGTCATTATGGATAGGCTGACCAAGTCAGCACACTTCATTCCAGTATCAGTTTCGTATTCTTCAAAGAAGTTGGCAAAAATCTACATCAGGGAGATTGTTCGCCTGCATGGTGTGCCCGTGTCCATTATTTCTGATCGAGGTACCCAGTTTACCTCCCATTTCTGGAGAGTGTTTCAGCGTGAGTTGGGCACACGGGTTGATTTGAGCACAACATTTCATCCTCAGACGGACGGACAGTCCGAGCGGACTATTCAGATTTTGGAGGATATGTTGCAAGCATGTGTCATTGATTTTTGAGGTTCATGGGACCAGTTCATGCCTTTAGCTGAGTTTTCCTACAACAACAGTTATCAGTCGAGCATTCTTATGGCTCCGTATGAGGCGTTGCATGGTAGGCGGTGTCGGTCGCCATTTGAGTGGTACGAGCCGGGAGAGGCTAGATTGTTGGGTTCAGAGTTAGTCCAGGATGCCTTGGAAAAAGTGAAGATTATTCAGGATAGACTTCGTACAACTCAGTCAAGGCAGAAGAGTTATGCGGACCGCAGAGTTCGTGATTTCGCATTTATGATTGGGGACCGGGTGTTTCTTCGGGTGTCGCCCATGAAGGGCGTGATGAGGTTCGGAAAGAAGGGCAAGTTGAGCCCTAGGTTCATTGGTCCATTTGAGATTCTGGACAAGGTGGGAGAGGTGGCCTACAGACTTGCTTTTCCACCTAGTCTATCAGTCGTACACCCAGTGTTTCATGTATCTATGCTTCATAGGTATATTGCCGATCCCTCTTATTTACTTGACTTCAGCGGTGTCCAGTTGGACAAGGATTTGACTTATGAGGAGGAGCCGGTAGCCATATTAGCTCGGCAGGTTCATCAGTTGATATCGAAGAGTTATCCTTCGGTTCGTGTTCAGTGGAGAGGACAGCCTATTGAGGCAGTTACCTAGGAGTCCGAGTCCGATATGTGGAGCCGATATACCCATTTTTTCACTGATTCAGGTACCATTCTATGTTCGTTCGAGGACGAACGGTTGTTTTAGAGGTGGAGATTGTGACGACCCAAAAGGTCATTCCGTGTAATTTTAGCTAAATCCGTTTTTCGAGGCCGTGAAAGCCTCCTTTTATCTTACCTCGATGTGCGTGCTCAACTCGGGCGTGTAGTCGGGAAGCCGTTAAGTGAAAAAATCGATAAAATGATGATTTTGTATTAATTATTTGAGTAAAGTTGACTTTGGTCAATATTTTTGGTAAACGGACCCGGACCCGTGATTTGACGGTCCCGGAGGGTCCGTAGGAAAATATGGGACCTGGGCGTATGCCCGGAATCGAATTCAGAGGTGCCAAGTCCGAGAAATGAAATTTTAAGAAAATTATTTTCTGAAAAATATAAAGGTTTTTGAAAATGAGATTTGATGTGAAACCTGTGATACCGGTCTCGTATGATGATTTTGGAGCCCGGAAAAGGTTCAATATGACTTATATGTGTTATCTGTGAAATTTGGTGGGAAACGGACTTAGCTTGACGTGATTCGGATCGAAAATGGAAATTTTAGAAGTTTTGGAAGCTTAAAGGAATTTCATTGATTTTGAGGTATAATTCGATGTTCATGATGTTATTTTAGTGTTTTGGTTACTTGAATAAGTCTGTATGATGTTTTTGAGGTTGTGTGCATAATCGGTTTGGATCCCCGAGGGCTCGGGTAAGTTTCGGGTGGGTTCCAGTGTGTTTAGAGTTGAAAAATCAGTGTTGGGGCACCATTTCTGGTGCTCCCGCACATGCGAGCCTTGGGCCACAGGTGCGAGACTGCAGGTGCGGATAAGCAACCGCAGGTGCGGTCCAGCCCCAGCCAACCCAATTCCGCAAGTGCGATACATTCTTCGCATAAGTGATTCCGCAGGTGCGGCCCTCAGTGGCTTAGCCCATTTCCGCAGGTGCGATGGATTTTTCGCACCT
>ML402009.1:3134-24710 GCA_005239525.1 Nicotiana knightiana | reverse complement strand
TAAAGCTCATAAAATGCGAGGGATATAATGCTTAAAATCACGAATTCTAGCCACTCATCAGAGGTGATTTTAACGAAATAATAAAATCTACAGAAAAATATGATGGTTTACAGATAAAGAATAGAAGGAGTGATAACTTTGTTCACTGCCTTAACTATTGTAATCTAGTAGATCTTGGATATACAGATAGTCCATATACATGGTCCAATAATAGTCAGCTCTCACATCGTATATTAGAAAGATTAGATAGATGTTAGCAAATTATTAATGGCTAAATATATTCCCTGAAGCCTCAGTCCAACATCTACCAAGAACACACTCTGGTCATAGCTCGTTGTTACTAAATCTTAAAAACATAAAGCTCCTAACGAAAAAAAAATTCGTTTTGAAACAATCTGGACAACTCACCCTCAATTCCCTTCCATAATTACTCACAATTGGACACTGAATAAACCTATACTTACAGCTATCAAAGATTTTACAAATTATATTCAAGAATGGAATAGACCCACATTTGGTAACATATTTCAAAAGAAAAAAATTATTCTCGCTAGAATACAAGGGATCCAAAATTCACCCCAATACACCACTAGACGGTTTCTATAAAATCTAGAAACGGACGTAATCACCCAATATAATGACCTACTAAAAATTGAAGAGGAATTTTGGAAATTGAAATCAAGAGTAGATTAGCTACAAGATGGAGATGCCAACACAAAAAAAATTCACTTAACTACTTTACAAAGGCGTAGACTTAATCGTATTACTGCTCTTAAAAACTAAGTGGGTAATTGGATATTAGATAAAAAAGAAATTAACACCTCAATAGAAGGATATTATTACAACTTATTCACTGCTATTCACACCCACCACACGAATCCTTTTTTAAAGCTCGTTCCAATACCATCAATACTCATGACTATTCAAAGTTGGACTCCTCCATTACACCACTAGAAAATCACTAATGTCCTTAAGTCCTTCCAACCCTTTAAAGCACCTGAACCTGATGGATTCCATCCATGCTTCTTTCAAAATTACTGGACTCAAGTGAACTCCTCAGTCACATCTTTTTGTGAGGAGGTTTTTAACACACAACAAATCCCCCCAGAAATTAACAAAACTTGTCTTTTTCCTTATCCCTAAAACGCAACAACCTACCCTCATCACTCTATATCGACAATAAGTCTTTGTAACACTGTTTATAAGTTAATTACCAAAATCATAGTCAACCGTATCAAACCATTTTACTTAGTCTCATTAGCCCGGAACAATCAACTTTCTTGCCTAATCGAAGAGCAACTAATAATGCAATTGTAGTACAAGAGATTATGCACCATTTCAGGAGAAAAATGGGTGCTCGGGCTTCTTTTCTACTCAAATTAGATCTAAAAATAGCTTTTGACAAACTGGAATGTGGATTCATACATGAAACCTCCACTACTTCAATTTCCCACCTAAGTTGATTAAATTAATAATGTTTTGCATAACTACCTCTTCCATCTCCATTCTAATTAATGGACAACCTACCCCTTTCTTCTCACCTTCAAGATACATTCGTCAAAGGGACCCCCTATCACCCTATATTTTCATATTTTGTATGAAAATGCTCTCACGAAAAATACATGTTGAAGTAGATTACCAAAATTGACACCCCATCAAATTACCTAGGCAACGCCTACAGATCTCTCACCCCCTCTTCGTTGATGACATTACTTTAACCTATAAAATGACCACAAAGAGCATCAATTCAATAATTGACACACTCAACCTGTTTACTAAGGTTTCAGGCTTAAATATAAATTATACCAAATCAAAAAAAAATTCTAAAAACACATCCACATCAGATAGAGAAAGTGTGACCCATTCATTCCATATGACTGATGGGTCAACTTTCGGCAAATATCTTGAATATATTATTTTTACTAGAAGACCTACAACATCCAATTTTTAATTCCTTCTAGACAATTACAAAAATAAATTAGCAGGGTGGAAAATAAATTTGTTAACAATGGCGGGACGAACCACCTTAATAAAAACTACCATAAACTACTTACCAAATCATGTAATGTAACTGATCAAATTACCTACTAATATTACTAATAAACTAGAACGCTATCAAAGAAACTTTCTTTGGGAACCACAGCTCAGAAGCGTAAGTTACACCTAATTAAACGGGAAACCATACAATTAACAAAAGACTGTGGTGGCTTGGAAATCCATAATGATTCAGATAAAAATAATGCCTTACTTGCTTCCTTAGTGTTGGCCCAAGAAAGAGAATAGTTTTGAAGGTTGAAAAAGGAACCCAGAGATGAACCGGGTCCATCACTGGAGACATAGACACATGCAGAGTTAAAGGCACGTGAGGTGCACATACAGGAGATAAATGAAATCTGGGAAATAAGAGATATCTCCTGATCGAAAAGATTGCAAAATGATAAGGAGAAGGACTCGTTACTCAATAAGAATAGAATCTAAGATAAGGAAGAATTTGAGGAGTAGTTTGACTAGAACTCTTCCACCAAGGAAGAGTTGCATTAGGATTCTAGTTAATTCTTTATCTTCTAACTCCTATATATTGCAGACTATTCTTATTGTAAAGTGACGCACAAAACAGAAATTTATCAAGAATTCAGAGCAAAATTCATAAAGAAATTTTGCGAGCAGTTCGAGCCAAATTGGAGAGTGCGATTCTGAAGCTACTTGAACCAGCTAAAAGAACCAGTTCCATCTGTTGTCTTTTAGTCTAGTTTATTTGTAGTAGGTGATTACAAAGTGTATCTTTCAGCTTTATCTAGAAGCATTTGTAATAGGTACTGAGTATTCAAGTTAGAGTTAACTTGAAGGTTGTCGCAAATAGCTAGAGGCTAGTTTTCCACAAAGGGTTAGAGTTAATCCTTAGGTTTATAAAAGAGTTTATTTTGTAAATGCTGTTTGGCTCATTGATTTGGTGAAAAGTTTGGGAAAATCCTACTGGAAAGTAGGTCGTGGTTTTTTTCACCTTTTGAGCCAGGTGTTTTCCACTTAAAATTGTTGTGTTCTTTATTTTCTACAATTATTATTCTGCAAACTGTAGGAGTTGAAACACATAGAAGAACCTGTTCCTTCTATAACTACTACACGTGAAAATTGGTCACCACACAAATCACCCCCCCCCCCCCTCTTGTGTAGTATTGACATAGATAAATATCAAATGGTATCATAGTTGGTTATCCTTGAAGAGGCTAACACCTTAGGAAAAGATTAAGATGAGTGCACCACCTGGAAACTGGGAAGGACAATCAACTGCTAGGCCACCACTTTTCAATGGCCAGTACTACTCATGGTGAAAGAACAGGATGAATGATTACTTAATTGGATAAGACTATGAACTATGGGACATAGTCACTGATGGTCCTTTGGCCACCATGAAGAAGACTGCAAGGAGTAGATGTGCCAAAGACAAGAGCTTACTGCACTGTTGAAGACTTAAGGAAATGGGAAAATAATTCCAAGGCCAAGAAATGGCTTGTGTGTGGACTTGGTCCAGATGAGTATAGTAGAATTCAAAGTTACACCACTTCCAAGGAAATTTGGGACACCTTGCAAGTGGCTCATGAAGGAACTGCACAAGTGAAAAGATCCACAGGTATATTACTATATTCTCAATATGAGAATTTCTCTATGAAGGAAGGATAGACCATCCAAGAGATGTACACTAGGTTCACTACTCTGAAAAATGAACTAAAATATCTTGGAAGGACTATCCTTGAAGAAGACAAGGTTGAAAAGATTTTTACAAGGGTTCTGCCAATCTCTTGGGAGAGTAAAATCACTGCTATTCAGGAANAGGTACATTACTATATTCTCAATATGAGAATTTCTCTATGAAGGAAGGAGAGACCATCCAAGAGATGTACACTAGGTTCACTACTCTGACAAATGAACTAAAATCTCTTGGAAGGACTATCCTTGAAGAAGACAAGGTTGAAAAGATTTTGACAAGGGTTCTGCCAATCTCTTGGGAGAGTAAAATCACTGCTATTCAGGAATCCAAGAACATGGCAACTCTCAGATTGGATGAGCTAATTGGAAATCTCACTGCCTATGAACTTAGAAGGCAGACAATGAAGATGGATGCTCCCAAGAAGGAAAGAAGTATGGCACTGAGAATCACTGAGGGAACAGATCTGGAGGAAGATGAAATGACTATGATCACTAAATAATTCAAAAACTATCTCATCAGGAAAAAGGGCATCTCAAGAGGTGGAAACTACAACAAGGCAAAGGCACCAGAAAAACCCACCAACGAGGGATGCTACAAATGTGGAAAAACTGATCATCACATCAAGATATGTCCTCAGTGGGAAGTTGAATGGAAAAGGGAAAGATCTGAACGAAGGAACCTGAAGAAGGAACTGGTCCATCCCAAGAAAAACACAACATCAACAAAAGCTATGGTTGCTACTTGGGGAGAAAGTTCAGATGATGAAGATGGAGATGAGAAAACACTCATGGCAATTGGTGAATCAGATGAGGAATCAGAGGTACGTATATCTCATCTCAAAAACAAGATTAAGTTCCTATCCAAAGAAAAACTCTTTGAATTATTACTTGACTTCATTGTTGATTTTGAAAAAGTAAATAAAGAGAACGAACAGCTGTCTAAGGAGTGTGTAATGTTAAAAGCAAAGTGTAAGAACCTGGAACTCAAAGTAAGTAAATCTGTGAGTGAAAACATTTCTCTGAAGAACCAGGTTCATCCACTTGAAACAAATGTCCTAGAGTTAAAATCTGAAAATTTAAAACTGAAACTAGGAACCAGTAAGAAGACAACTGACAACTCTCAACACACCTTAGAAGAAAATGTAGGCAGACTAAAGGATGAGTTGTATAAGAAAGATGAACAGATAAGAGTGTTTAAGGAGGAACTTGGTAAGGTTAAGCATGAACTGGACAGAATATGCAAATGGAATAAATCCTCTTATGCTTTAACATGGCTACAGGAAAATCACAGTAGCAACAGAAGAGGACTTGGCTTTGGGAGTAAACTGCCTAAATGGGATCACAAAAGCAAGTACCTCACTCTTCCTGAGAACAAAATTTGTGCCCACTATGGTAAGACTGATCACTACAAAAGTGAATGCAATGCAAAAGAGCAAGCCAGTCGAAAGAATAAAAGCTTCGTTCGAAGGAAGAGTTGGTTACCAAATTGGGCTAAAAGGAGTTTAATTCATCCTTTTGCTTATAGAAAGGGATCCAAACTAGTTTGGGTTTCTAAGACTAACACCTGATTTTCTTTTGTAGGTTCAAGTGAAAGGAGGTAGCCAAATATGGTACATGGATAGTGGCTGCTCAACACACATGACTGGTAACAAGGACCAGTTCCTTTCACTTGAGGAACTCAAAAGAGGAAATGTCTCCTTTGGAAATGGAAACAAAGGTGAAATCATTGGGGTTGGTAAGGTAGGTAAGGATGACACTCGTTCCATTAAGAATGTCTACCTAATAAATGGCTTGAAATATAGTCTAATCAGTATGTCACAACTATGTGACAGAGGTAACTTGGTAGCATTCACTTCTACAAAATGCTTTGTAATTAATCTTATCACTAACAAGATTGTTTTGCAGGGAAAGAGAGTGAATAATATATATATCATAGATTTATCCACTCTGTCAAAAAATGAACTAACGTGTTTAAGTGTGTTGGACAGTGATCCCCTCCTTTGGCACAAAAGACTTGGCCATGCTAGTCTGAATCAACTCAACTAACTAGCCTCCAAGGACCTAGTGATAGGTATCCCTAACATTAAGTTCAAGGGATACAAAGTTTGTGAGGCTTGTGCAAGGGGGAAGCAGGTAAGATCATCTTTCAAAAGCAAGAAAATGGTAAGTACCACCAGCACGATGGAATTGGTCCATATGGACCTATGTGGTCCTATGAGAACAGTAAGTAGAGGTGGTAAGAGATATGTAATGGTGCTTGTTGATGACTATTCTAGATTTACCTAGACATTGTTTCTAACATCTAAATATGAAGCATTTAACATGTTTACTTCTTTTGTTAGAAAAATACGGAAACAATTAGGAAATCAACTTGCATCAATTAGGTCTGATCATGGCACTAAATTTGAAAATGCCAAATTTGCTCAATTCTGTGATGAGCATGGCATAGATCATAATCCCCTAGAACTCCACAACAAAATAGAGTGGTTGAAAGAAAAAATAGGGCACTTAAAGATATGGCTAGGACCATGCTTCTTTCTAGTAAACTACCTTATAGCTTCTGGGAAGAAACTGTAAACATTGCATTCTATATCATAAATAGGTGCATGACTAGACCACTTGTAGAGAAGACTCCCTATGAGTTACTTAAAAGGAGAAAGCCCAATATATCCCATCTTAGGGCTTTTAGCTGTAAGTGATTTGTACACAACGATGGAAAGGACTCCCTAGGTAAGTTTGATCCAAGAAGTGATGAGGGAGTATTCTTGGGATATTCTTCACATAATAAGGCTTATAAAGTGTATAAAAAAAGAACTATGTGTGTTGAAGGGAGTGTGCATGTTGTTTTTCATGAAACTAACATTCTCTCTAAGAGACAGGAACAAGTAGATGAATAAATTGGGCAGGTCAGAAACTCATACCAAACTAGAGCAACACTGGAGGAAGGAACGGGTGATGGAACAGGTTCATCCATCCCAGGCAACATGCCAGAAGGAACTAAGAAACAAACTAATTTCCAAACCTCATTGGAACCTGTCCTTGATCCTGTTCCTCGGCAATAAGACACTGTAGGATCTTCAAGTAATACCCAGTTGGTTGTAAAACCACACAGATATCAAAGCTCACACCTTATTGGGAACATTATAACTGATCCAACATCTGGAATCAGAACCATATCCTATTTGAAAAATCTATGTGCGTTTGATGCTTTTCTATCCCTGATTTAACCTAAAAATATTGATGAAGCTTTGCAGGATGCAGATTGGGTAAATGCAATGCAAGAAGAACTCAACTAACTTGAAAGGAGTCAAGTTTGGCATCCGGTACCTAGACCCTTTAATAGATCAGTGATTGGCACAAAGTGGGTATTCAGAAACAAACTTGATGAAGATGGAACAGTTAAAAGAAACAATGCAAGATTGGTGGTTCAGGGATAAGTCAAGAGGAAGAAATAGACTATGATGAAACCTTTGCTCCTGTGGCAAGGTTGGAAGCAATTAGGCTCCTCATAGCCTTTGTTGCCTACATGGAATTCACCCTTCACTAGATGGATGTCAAGAGTGCCTTCTTGAATGGCTATCTCAAGGAAGAAGTGTTTGTAAAGCATCCTCCAGGGTTTGAAAACAAGGAGAATCATGACCATGTGTACAAGCTTGACAAAGAACTGTATGGACTCAAGCAAGCTCCAAGGGCATGGTATGAAAGGCTTTCAAAATTCCTGCTGGAACATGACTACAAGAGAGGTAAAACTGATAGCACCTTATTCTTGATGGAAAAAGGTTAAAATCTCTTGGTAGTGCAGATATATGTAGATGACATAATCTTTGGGGCAACTTCTGAAAAGCTAAGTAAAGAATTTTCTAAACTAATGGGGAGTGAATTTGAAATGAGCATGATGGGTGAACTTAGCTTCTTTTTAGGATTAAAAATTAAACAAAATTCAAATGGAACTATGATCCATCAGCAAAAATATGTGAAAGAATTGCTTAAAAGATTTAAAATGGAAGACTCAAAGAAAATTGACACTCCTGTTGCAACAACCACAAAACTAGATGTAGATGAACTTGGTTCATTTGTCGATCAAAAGTTGTATAGAGGAATGATTGGTTCATTGTTGTATCTTACTGCCAGTAGACCTAACATTGTCTTCAGCGTAGGACTTTGTGCAAGATTTCAGGCTAATCCAAAGGACCACACTTAACTGCAGTGAAGAGAATCTTGAGATACCTTAAAGGCATGACAGACCTCTGTCTTTGGTATCCTAAAGGTAGTAATTTTGATCATGCCGATGCTGACTATGCAGACTTTTTGGTAGATAGAAAGAGCACCTCGGGTATGGCACACTTTTTGGGCTCATGTATTGTGTCTTGGGCTACTAAGAAATAGAATTCAGTAGCTCTATCTATTGCTGAGACTGAGTATGTGGTTGCAGCCTCATGTTGTGCTCAGTTATTATGGATTAAACAACAATTGATGGATTTTGGTATAGAGGTTGGATGCATCCCTATTTATATGATAAAACTAGTGCTATTAGTATGACGAAGAACCCCATTCATCATAAAAGAACAAAGCACATAGATGTTAGACACCATTTCATAAGAGACAACTATGAGAAGGGAATGATATCTATTGAATTCTGTGCTAATAATAAACAAATTGCTGACATCTTTACTAAAGCACTAAGTAGAGAGCATTTTGAAAAGAACAGGTTAGAGTTAGGGATTATTAAGATCACCTAATGAACCAGTTCAGATTGTACATAAAAGGAAATAAAAAATGAAAAAATGTATTTTTGGCTAAAAAATCTGGAGTTTGTGTAAATAAATAGATTAATCTTTGCTCAGTCTCATACTGCAAAAAGTATACCCATGTGCCATGTGTTAATATGACTCACTGATCTCTAATGAAATTTTCTCTATTTTGGAAAATTAAGACATGATCAAGAGCATTCTTAGTGAACAACCTGGTTCATCAGTGCTGGTTCATCTGAATAGCGAGGTATGTGTTCTACACTTTGCACAATTTGAAAACTAATATTTAAATCATGACAGAGTCCTACTCAAGCCCAAAATCTTCAAAAGCCTATCCAATTGACTTTGAACCAGTTTTGTTTCAACAAGAATCCTCACCAAATTAAAATACCTAGATTCTAGGGAAGCCTTAACCGTCTATTCAAAACTAAAATTTCATTCAAGCCATCCCCTCCCTTAAAGAACCATTCCCAAATTTCTGATGACTCTTTCAAGTCGGCGACTAAGGGGGAAGAAACTGAGTCTTCTGATTCTGAACAGGTAACTTTTGTACCACAACTTTCTTTTGAGGTCGTTGAAAACTTAGAAAATAGGTTCATACTGGTTGGGTCTGTGGTAAATGTGGAAATGCCTGAGACTAGAAGGAGAGGATGTAAAAATAAATAGAAAAAGAAAATGAGAGTGAGGGAGTACAGAGTAATGAGAAGAGGAAAGGGGAAAGAAGTGGTTGATTCTTCGCCCACCTCTAAATCTATTAGAATGGCTATTTGTGGAGCTGAGCCACAGAAGGAGGAAGAAAGTAGCAAGAACGCAGAGGGAAGTGGATCATGAGAAGCCGTTGAAGGACTAGTGAATCTTGGAAAGCAAGCAGATGAACCTGGCATAGAAAGAGAATAGTTTTGAAGATTGACAAAGGAACTCAGAGATGAACCAGGTCCATCACTGGAAACATAGACACATGCAGAGTTAAAGGCATGTGAGGTGCACATGCATGAGATAAACGAAATCTGGGAAATAAGAGATATCTCCTGATCGAAAAGATTGCAAAATGATAAGGATAAGGACTCCTTACTCAATAAGAACAAAATCTAAGATAAGGAAGGATTTGAGGAATTGAGTTTGACTAGAACTCTTCCACCAAGGAAGAGTTGCATTAGGATTCTAGTTAATTCCTTATCTTCTAACTCCTATATATTGAAGAATGTTCTTATTGTAAAATGACGCACAAAACAGAAATTTATCAAGAATTGAGAGAAAAATTCATAAAGAAATTTTGCAAGCAGTTCGAGCTAAATTAGAGAGTGCGATTTTGAAGCCAATTTAACCAGCTAGAAGAACCNTTTGAGGATATTTAATAGGTACTGAGTATTCAAGTTAGAGTTAAATTGAAGGTTGTCGCAAATAGCTAGAGGCTAGTTTTCCACAAAGGGTTAGAGTTAATCCTTAGGTTTACAAAAGAGTTTATTTTGTAAATGATGTTTGGCTCATTGATTTGGTGAAAAGTTTGGGAAAATCCTACTGGAAAGTAGGTCGTGATTTTTTCACCTTTTGAGCCAGGTGTTTTTCACGTAAAATGGTTGTGTTCTTTATTTTCTACAATTATTATTCCACAAAATATAGGAGTTGGAACTCATAGAAGAACCTGGTCCTTCTATAACTACTGCACGCGAAAATTAGTCACCACACAAATCCCCCCCTCCTCTTGTGTGTTATTGACATAGATAAATATCACCTAGCGTGGAGATTTTTCCAATCCCCTTCATCCCATTGGGCTTCAATACTCATATCAAAATACTTAAGGAATAATACCTCTACTAAATATCCTCAAATTGGAAAGTCATCATCAAGGGTGGACTTCCTGTCAAAAGGGCATAAAGTGGCATACTGCAAATGGAAGTCACATTAAATTTTGGGTAGAACCTTGGTTAGGCCCCAACTTGATACTTAGACATTAATTGAAGGTCCCATATCCCGTAATGAGCAATCATCCACATTACCCCTATATATTGCCGGGAACTCAATAAATCTTCCAAAAATACCTTTTGAACTCCTGTCTAATCAATATATCCCTACCATCACAAATAAAATATCTTACGATCAGATCTACTAGAGGGTCACCCCAAATGAAATCTTCACGGTAAAATCTTTGTATAAACAACTGTGCGATAAACCAAAAAATAATTCCTTCCAATGGTTATGGAACCTTCAACTACCCCAAAAATTAAAATATTTTCTCTGGCTTATGATCCATCACCCGACTACCCACAACAAGTTATCTCCACAATATATATTTATCCCAAAATTCGTTTTGCCCATTCTGCCAGTCCCATTATGAAACCATTGCCCATCTTTTCTTCCAATGTCACCAAACACAAATGGTTTGGAAACAATTAGGCATTAACTCAATTGAGGTAAACCTAGATAGGTTTCGTGAGAACACCCCTTTCAAGCTACCACAATTCATTTTAAAAAACAATTCTACCACTACTCAAATCACCTCCCATATTCTAATTCCATATGCTTTGTGCCACTTATGGAAAAGTAGGAATTGCACTATTTTTGAAGGCTCAACCCATTCTCCTAACCTCCAATACATTATAGGCCAAGCAATTGAATTTTTTACCTAGGCCTAAACAAACTCACCAGCCATACACAACCTACACACATGCACGTAAAATAGAACCCTCCTACTAATGGATATTTTAAACTAAATTTTGACGGAGCTTGTAGTCTCCCTAATAAAAAAATGGGGTTTTGGGGGTGTGATTACAGATTCCACAGGAAAATGGTTACTGGAATATATGGGTACAAGGTCAATGGAAAATCACAACTATATGGAACTTACTGGTCTACAGGAAGGTTTACGACTTGCTCTACAGCACCACGTCACTCCATTGGAAGTCAACGTTGATTCAACTGAGGTAATATTTTTAATCTGCTCCCTAAATCTCCACCACTCATCCTTGACCCATGGATGCAGGTACCTACTACACCAACTGGATAGACCTTGGATGATACACACTTACATGGAGCAAAATCAAGTGGAAGATAAACTAGCTAAATACGGGGCAACCCTAGAACACAATGCCCAACTACTGGATTTGTGCAACCACCTTCTTTTGTTATACAAGAGTTGTTAGCATACCATCGGGGAACACTCGCAAGCGCACCGCACATACAACCGTGCAGTTGGAACCCCCTCCTTTTGTTTAGATATGTTGACAAACTCTTGTAATAATAACCATGTACTCTATGGTAATGTAGCGCAAATTGGTGTCAGCGACCAACCTTATTTTTGTAACACTGAACCAACAACGGACTTTGTTCCTTGTAATGTCACTCAATTTATGAAGTGTGCTTCTTTGTTGACCAAAAAAAAAAAAGGCATAAGTCTAATATTTAGGTATATAAATTCTAACACTAGCTCGTCTATAGTAAAAAGAGTAAACAGTATATAAATTTCTAAAGCAACTTTCTAACACTAACTCTTACCTTGACTATCATTTTTAGACGATGGATTCATTACCGCCACATAAGAGACCTCTTTATCAAGCCAACAATGAAATGGAAGAAGTATTAGCCAAGGTAAATCGGACTGTGTACTGAGGTAATCCTCGCCTTAAGTCTTAACTTACCCTCATTAATCAGGTCAACTAATTTTAGGGAAGAAGCAAAAATTTGACGATAATGGTATATATACTTATTGTGTACTACTACTACGATCTATATCTCCGTTTTAGATGAAAAACTGTTGAGGGACAATTTTAAAGAAGCTGAACTGTTGAATGCTGGTTGCATTCCGAAATGTGAGTATATGATAAATGCACTTCCAAGATCTACCTTTATTACGCTTGGAACAAATTCTCTGGCTGGTGTGGAGGAAAGTATAACAAAAGACGTCGTTGAATGGATAAGGAATGAGCCTTTAATAGTTCAAGCTTCATCAGCAATCAACAGACTATTGACAATATTAATGATCACGAAGTAAGTACTGTAGATTACCATTTCATTTTTTTTCCATGGTAACAGTTTGTCTTCCCAATTCGCATACTTTTCCGTAAACACAGAAGCTAGTAGCCCAGTTTTCATTTATTCCGATTCAGAAGGCAGTGTTAATATTAAATAGGTATGGCTAAAAGACATTACTTCTATGACCAATCTATTCATCCGTCTAGCAATTTCTTACATAAATATATAAAGTAATTTATTATTGTTCAAGTGCAACAAATGATAACTCCAATAATATTTATTGAAGACTTCCGGACCTAGTAACGTCATGTGTTTGAGGCGTTGCTTCAACAGTTATTTATCTACATAGATCTACCCACCAAAACGTCTGTGTCTTTGTTGAAAGAAAAGTATGGCTTCCTTTAGTTCTTCTTCTCCAAAGTCAGGAAATAATGTATTTGTAAAGTATAATTCAGAGTAAGCCAATTGCCACAATAAGAAGTTACTGATTCTCTGTTCTCCGCCAGTTCTTATGAGTAAATCAGGTTTACCAAACTTTGCACACTTGGTAGAGAGTTCTTGCTCAAATAATTTGTTGTCAATATCCTCTAACTGTAGAAGACCATTCTTTACTTTATTGGCAATGCTCTTGGTTGCTTCTAACATGTCATAGTGTCCTCCATAGTTTAGTGCTACCATAAGATGAAGTCTTGTGTTCGCTTTTGTCGCCTCCTCTGTTAACTCTATGCGTTTCTGTAAAGTGATGGGAAGTTTGGATCTACCTCCAATAACAGACACTCGTATCCCCACCCTGTTGATTTAAAGTAATGAGAAAATTGGTAATTAGCATTCTCTATGTCCTAATTTATGTGATATTTAAGTTTGTCCCAAATGAACGAGACATTTATATATATAGAAGTAATTTGATTTTACACTCTCATTTTATCAGTAATGAGACAATTTATAATCACATAAATGTCTATGGCATGTTTTAGACTAAAATTTAAAAAATAATCTTTAGTTTCATTCTCTTTTAAACGTGTGTTCAATCAAATATATATTGAGACTGAGGGGCTTATGATTGGAGGAAGAAAAGGGGCGTGTGTGGTTAGTGTGTAACTGGGTCCCCCCCTAAAAAAAGGTAGTGAATTCCTTCCAAGGCCTTGTACACACTGCCCCTCTCATTTTCTAGCCGCACAGATTGAATTCTTCTTGGAACAACTAAATTATTAGCCAAAGGTTTAGCGCCAGCATTGTTTGCAAGTCACGTCAATGCAGGCGCAACGTAGCGTCATGGTAGCGAGCTATGCTCGACTAACAGGATGAGTCATGTGATTGATATGACATTTTAGTGAGATTCAACTTCGAGCTGCTGAACCGACAACGTGTTTTTCTGCTTGTTTTGGAAGCTTGAAACGACAAACAAGTGTGACTATGAGGCGTCCTGCTGCTGAGCTTCTTATCTTCCTCCTCTTCCAAATTCAACATAAACATAAACGAAATCTTGAATTAGGTATAAAAATAAAATAAATCTTTTATTCTGGGAACATGAAGAATGGCTTTTTGATCCTTTCTGTCTAGTGGTTAGGACATGTGTTTTCATGTAGGATTACCGTAAGAATAATACTTATAAATAGTTCTTTTTACTTTCAACTTTACTCATGCAATCATTTGCAGATTCTAACCAATTCATAGAATCATCTATTTTTACTGTCCATCTAAGTTTGATTTGTTGAGTTTAGTAAGCTTTTCCCGCAACATGCCGTCCTTGATTGATCGTAGAACTATTTCTTTCAAGAGAATTTAGTCCATGTATTATCATTGCTTTTCTCGTGAGCATTCATGGGTTTCTCACAAGTTCCATTTTATTAATATCGTTAAGATAAATCACTGGGATTGTAAAGAACCATTAATAATTTTAAACAATTACAGTTGAAAGCTTCCTTCCACGAAGATATAAAACTGGAGTATAGTGATTAACCAAAGAAAGTACCTCATAAGTTCTTCAAAGAACTCCTCGAACAGTTGCATCAAGAAATCAACCTCCTCCTGCTCAAACTCAAATTGTTATGCTTATACAACAAAAACGAAAATTTTAATTTAAATCATGTACAATACAAAGCGCAAATTCATGATAGGTGCAAACAACTATATTTGTGTTACTTCATCTGCATTGGTTTGTACACGATCGAATGTGTGAGACTTTCGTTACTACTAATTAATATCGAGGCAACTTAATCGAATCAGAAGGAATTTTCATATATTTGGTCAGAACATGGTTTCCATCATCATACGAGAAAATATATAATTCAAGAAAAGTTAACACGTAGGTCCATTTCAAGTTAAAATATATAGGAACGAGGTTATATTTGGATGTGCACCTGGGGACGATTCCAATTTTCAGTAGAGAAAGCAAAAGCAGTGATAACTTGTATTCCTAGTTTGGAAGAAATGTTACAAATATTTTTGAGATTAGGAGTAAGAAACTTGTGACCCTCTTGCACAGGTAAACCTCGAGCCTTAGCCCATCTCCTGTTCCCGTCCATTATCAAAGCAACATGTTTAGGGATACTTAGTTGGATATGATTATCATTGTTGACATTATGCTTTTCCAGATTCAGTGAGTTTGAAATCTTGCAAAAGGAATGCACTGATGAAATCAATGGAGATGGAGATGATCGAAGAGCCAAATTAGAGCTCTTGGATGGGAGGAGCTGGGCCTGGCACATGACTAACAAAGAGCTCATTCCTTTCTACTATAGGAAAGTTAAACAGGGTGGGGGGTATGAGGGTACTAGCTGGTACGTAGCAAAAAGCTCATTTCCTCAACCTTAGTCCGTGCGGTTTAAATAGGCATATGATTATAAGAGTTAAAACATACATGCATCATGTGAAATCCTTAGATCTTCTTTGTCTTGACGTGGTGGGGTTTGGTCATGAATTTAAAAATGGTGGCTAATACCTAACAAGAGTCACAAGAATTAAAATTTCCGGCTATTTAATTTCCTAGCTATAAATGGTAAAACTAATTCTTTATTAATTTTTGCTATAACTGCTAACAATGGTAGTAATAATTGCCTAAATAGCTACAAACTTATTTGCTACAATAGAATTGCATAGCTAATTCATAGGTTTTAGGGACGCGTTAAAAGATATTAAAGCAATAGTAGACTTTTAGTCACATAAATTATTTAAAATAAAATACTATAGCTAAAAAAAATGTTTGTTTCAAGTTATAAAAGCTGTGGCAATAGATAAATGATATAGCCACGGATTTATTGTTATGAAATATTGTATCTAATTGTCAGTTTTTGCCACGAAGAAAGTTACTGTAACAAAGGTAATATTTTAACCATAATAAATTATTTAAAATAAAATGTTATAGCTAAATAAATATTATAGCTCATATATAGAAGAGCTTTGCTGGGGGAGGGTTGGTGCATTCAGTTTTGGTAAATAGCCAAAGGCTCCAATTATATACAAGGAACATATTTAACATTACAAGAAAATAATTATAATCTTAATAAAATATGTTATAATGGTATGGTTTTTACATCTTAATAACTATCAATTATTATAATCAAATTATACACTGAATCTAAAAATTAAAAGTTTAATATTATTCTTATGGATGAAAGAATCTTGTCTCTTATTATTTGTTTTTAAGAGTAGTTACATATTTTCACTATTATTATGCTATTCTGAGTATTATTTATATTAAAAAATAGTTACATATTTTCACTTTTATTAAATTTATTTTCGTAAAAAAAGTTAAGAACTTAATATAACCGAAATATATAGGAGTGTATAACAAAACAAACAAGTATATCATAATTTACTTTTTGGTAAATAATAAATATCATAATTCATATTAAACAAAGTATTAATTGAGAGTTTCAAATCTAACTTAAATAAGTATATAATTATACTTAATTGAATTTAAATATATTACTATATTAGATTTAAGAATTTATGTGTTTGTATCTATCAGCATTGATTTAATGTAGATAGATATCAGATCATATTGATTTAATGATCTGGTGTTATTTTAATAACTCAATAATTATCATAAATCTAACTTAACACTAAAAATTAAGAAACTAATATTACTGAAATATGAATATATAACAAAACTAACAATATCATATAGGGTGAGAAAAGCTATAAAAAAATTATTTTATAATATCTTTATATCACTACTAAAAATCAGGAAAAAAACGACCACGAAAAGCGACCAACTTTGGTCGCTAAACAGTGCAAAATCGACCAAAAGGCATCCAAAATGGCTTGGTCGCTTTTTCGTTGGTCCCTTTAATTTAGGGATAAAAGTTGGTCGCTAATTAGCGACCAACTTTGGTCTCTAAGTTAAAAGGACCAAATATTTCGGTATAAAAAAAAAGCGACCAACTTGCTATATTATTTTAATAAATTNCTTTGGTCGCTATATTATTTTAATAATATAAATTTAGCGACCAAAGTTGGTCTCTATTTTTAAATTACGTTATTTATTTATTTATTATTATACAAAATATAGCGACCAACTTTGGTCTGTAAAGAAAATATAAGTTTTTTAAATCTGGAAAATAGTGACCAAAGTTGGTCGCTATTCTATAATTTTTTTAATTTTTTTTAACAAAAAGCGACCACAATTGGTCGCTAATTCCAACAATTTAATTTTTTTTATTAATTAAGCGACCAACATTGGTCGCAAATTGTCAGAAAAATATTTTTTTAATAGAATAGCGACCAAAGTTGGTTGCTATACTGGAAATCTGGGTTATTTAGCGACTGACTTTGGTCGCTATTGCCCAGGAAAAAAAATTATAGAATAGCGACCAAAGTTGGTCGCTTTTCTGGGTATTATTTTGGCAGAAACTGCCTATTTTGGCAGCTACTCCACCTGCCAGCATACCAAATCCTATTACAATAATAACAACAACAATACGAACTACAACAACACAACAACAACATTAAAACCAATATTAAAACCAACAAAGTATAAAGTTCAATAGAACTAACATATTAAACTAACAAAATTAAGTTAATACTTATTCAAGCCCATTCGAAAACGGACCAAAGTTATATTGTCTTGTTCAAAGTATATAAAAGTACTCAAGGATTGTTTCATTCAACATCATTATCATCATCGTCTGATGAAGCTTCATTATCAAGACGGTAATGAGAAGGGTCATTTTGAGGAGGACGAGAATAACGATCACGGGGAGGACGAGAGGAACTATCACGGGGAGGACGGGAGGAACGCTCACGTTCAAGTTGAGCCTCTGGCGATGACTCGCGAGACCGAGGAATCGGAAAAGCTCCAGAAGCTAGGAGAGCTTTGAGCTGAGCTTGCATGCTATGGTACTGAGCTTGCATGCTAACGTAGGGAGCATCTCTAAGCTTTTCTCTTTCCTTGGCAGCTTCTAGCTCAGATGTGAGCTTTGTCACACTCTCCCGCATAGCGGAGAGGCTCTCCCCATGAAGTTTCTCGCCTTGCGAGGAAGTCCCTATTCCTTGCATTCCACAGTGATAGCGATGGACTTCTTATTAGGAAGCACGTATATCTTCCCCCATTTTGCACCACCAGCAGCCTTCATCCATATTCTTTCAGCATCCTCATCCGAAAGCTGGATTGCCTCGCCCGGCTCATTAGGTGGCTGACTGCGTATGAATTCCTCCACCTCAGCTGTGAAGCGATCCTATAAGAAAAATTACATTGAATCAGTATTTCAAAATTTATATAAGTGTAAATCAAAATACTTAATGAAAAGTGAAAACTTACATGTACAGTAGAGGCTCGGCCGTCGACCCACCTTTCATGATCCGTCTCTTTCTTCTTCTTGACAATATGAGTCTCCTTGAATAACTCATCTTGCTTCATTGGACGCCCCAACTTCTTTTCCTGAAACTCATAAATTTTAGTTAATAAACAGAATAGATATACTTTGAAAATTAAAATAAATTAATCAATTACGTACCAATCTTCTTTTTATTGTCCCTTGGCTGATCGCACCTCCAGTGTGCAAGGACCCTCCCTTCTCGGATGCATGAGCTTTCTTTCCTTTTTTGTTCTTCTGTAAGAAGGTTGCGGTAAGCCATTGCCTTTGAAAATCCTTCCATAAATGTTGATGCAACCAGTTAGGCTTCTTGTTGAACTATCTAGCTTTGGAGAAACTATGTGACAAGGGCTTCCGAGCTTTGAGGTTNCCAACTCGTATAGGGTGCATCATAAAGCTTTCTGGTGGCTTTGGTGATTATCCTCGTAGTAATATTACTCGGGATGAACCTGCAATTTAACAAAAATGGAAAAAACATTAATATCTTAGTACAAACTGTACAAAATAATAAACGTAAAAATAACAAATTACTCTTACCCATAACCCTCAGGGACTATGATGATCCTCCCATACTGATCATGATGCACCTCCTCGTCATCATCAACATCATCGTCCGAAACTCGTACATTAGACGCATGTGTGGAAGGTGTAGGGGGTCAGATCTACTATCTCGCAGGCGAAGGCCTGAAATAGATGGAGTCCATGATGAAGATAGCTCTGATCCCTGTGACTGCGACATAGCTGGATCGACTGCAAGTGGCTGTGACACTGATAGCTGTGACCCCCGTGGCTGTGACACGGATGGATGTGATCCATATGGTCGTGAGGCAGCTGGATTTTATGACGGACGTACAGTCCTATGGCCTTGTGATGAAAGACCCGGTGTCTGCACAAAGACATAGGGCTGGTGATGTTGTGGCACCTCATAATAGCCATTGGGTGGAGGATAAGACGTTGGCCCAGGCATCGGCATCTCTGAAGAGGGTGGAAAAGATGGAGGATTATATTGTACCCTCCTCTTTCCCTTACTATCCTTTTGTCGACCCCGAGAAGCAGTAGGGTCATCGTTACCTCGACCCTTGCCTGTCATCTGCATAATATAATACATATTTAGATTGAAACATATAAGAAACTAGCTATAAAACGAGAGTTATTAAAGAAACCAACTTTTTAAAGCTCATCGACATATTGCTCCTCGTCCGAGAATTCTTCTTCCTCACTAGTTTGAGCTTCATCAGTTGATTTTACTTCCTCAGTTTCTATAATTGTTACTTCATCTATATCAACTTCTTCCAATATGTGTGCAGGATGTTCCAAATCATTTTCTAAAAGTTCATCCATTATTTTCCATGCAGTAAGGACAAGCTAGCTTACCAGCAGTCATCCACCCAGACAACATTCCATACGCAGGAAAATCATTAATTGTCCACATTATATTAGCACGCAAATTGAAATTCTGCTTAGTTGACATGTCATATGTTTCAACACCATCGTACCACAATTGTTTTAGCTCATTGATCACGCTCAACTATGTCTAATAAAAGACTAAACGGGTGTTGCAAATATAATCTAGGGTATTATGCCCAGAGTCGATCCCACGGGGAATTTACGTATCAATCAAGTCTTTAGAATACGCAACTTTTACTCAATCAATTCTCTCAAGACTTTTTGATATAAATTGGTGATGTTTTACTAATTCTACTGACAATAATAATAACTAACAATTACTAACAATGTGTTGTAAACAATTATGATAAAGGTCTAAGGTTATGGTTTCCCCCGTTGGTGAACTTCCTTCTCGGATACTTCTTATAGTTTGATTAGTTGTCTCTATCAATCATGAACACTCTATCTACCATAAATCTCTCTCAAGTAATTATGATAATTTACTAGACGCACTCTCTCAAGTTACGCTAGCTAGATTGCATTACAGTTCACTTTAGATTGCACCCGAGGTATCGTTATCTCTAATCCAACCTCTAAACCCTCAGTAATGACTTTCGTCTATACTCCGGGAGTGATGTTGTTCAAACAACTACCTAAATATACACACTCTCTCAAGTAGATACATAANAACGGGTTCCACCAAAACCCTAGATTAAGAAAGTTAGCTACTCATATTCATAAATATCAAATCTAAAATAACTTGCATAATTGAATTACAGAGTAATGAACTAAGGAGATAAAAATCAATGTTTTTGCTTTGCTGAGTAGTAATCCATAGTTTTTTCTTCACTTTGATGATTTCCTTTCTTCGAATCCCCCTTCAAGTTGTGTTTTTGGGGTCTATTTATATGTTTGGGATAAACCCTAAACGTGTAGGAGACTTCTATTCCAATCGGGAGACACTTAAACTCTTCAAAAACTCGAATTTAGCCGGAACAGGGGCCTGGCATTTGGGCCCTGACGCCTGGCTAACGCCAGGCTAAGGCAGGCGTTTCGCTCTAACGCCTGGCTAACGCCAGGCAGGGTCAAGCGTTTGGGCTCTAGCGCCCGGCTATAGCCCGGTGCACTCCTCCTCGTCTCTTGAGCGTATTTTCGATGTATTTGCATCCATTTAGCCCGATTTCCATCTCCAATTCACGTACACATGAAATAGACTCCATTATGCACATAAAAAGTGTATTTTTATCATTAACGCACATAAAATGTAGGGCATATAACATGTTAAACCATGAATTCTAGCCTCGCATCAATACCCCACACTTAAACATTTGCTCGTCCTCGAGCAATCAAACTATTCTCATGTACACAACTTATTAAGCAAATACCTTAACATGTTATACCAAGGTTTTTAAAACATTTCAATCACAGAGGTGTGACATCCTCACCTCAATAGTTGACTCACATATACCATGCTTTATTCATAATCCACTCACTACTCTAACTTAGAGGTCAACAACATTACCTTTCCTTCGTGAATCATGTGCCCTCACCAAATTCAAGAGTTAGTTCCACACACAATGAAATTTTAAGAACACTTAGGAACTCAAGATAGAAAGAATTCACTCGCTCTCCGAAATAATATTCATATGCCACAAAAGATGCACCATAGGCTTGCCCGTAGTGTACTACTCTACTAATCGAGCTCATTCAGTCTAGGATCAAGTAGGACTTTATTTGGTTGTAATGTAGGCTGCGGGACGGGTAGGATACATTTGGATATAAGAGTGACTACACCTCCCTAAGCACTTTAATACATATACTTTAGCGCTCAACCTCAAACTTATATTAAGCCAAACTCCACCTTCACATCAATGTTATTACCCCATACTTCTTTAAGCACAATTACATCAAGAGTCACCACATATATTTTTCTTTCACAACAATACAAC
>ML402004.1:0-13494 GCA_005239525.1 Nicotiana knightiana | reverse complement strand
TTGTGAATTCTGATTCCTAAGATCACATCAGCAACTCCTAAGTCTTTCATATCGAATTTGCTAACCAACATGTGTTTTGTAAGCATTTATATCTGACATGCTTTTGCTCATTATCAACATGTCATCAACATATAAACAAATAATGACTTCATGACCCGGAGTGTTTTTAATGTAAATACATTTGTCGCACTCGTTGATTTTAAACCCACTTGCCAACATTATTTGATCAAATTTGGCATGCCATTGTTTGGGTGCTTATTTAAGTCCATAAAGCAACTTAACAAGTTTGCACACTTTCTTTTCTTTACCAGGAACCACAAAACCCTCAGGTTGTTCCATGTAAATCTCTTCCTCCAATTCTCCATTTAAGAAAGCTGTTTTAACATCCATTTGATGGATTTCAAGACCATACACGGCCGCTAATGCCACTAACATCCTAATAGATGTTATCCTCGTTACTGGTGAGTAAGTGTCAAAGTAATCAAGGCCTTCCTTTTGTCTATAACCTTTGACAACAAGTCTTGCCTTATATTTGTCAATAGTGCCATCAACTTTCATTTTCCGTTTAAAGATCCATTTCGAACCTAAAGGCTTATTTCCAGGAGGAAGATCAACCAATTCCCATGTATGGTTATCCAAAATTGATTGAATCTCACTATTGACTGCCTCTTTCCAAAACGCTGAATCAGAAGACGACATAGCTGCTTTAAAAGTTTGAGGATCATTTTCAAGCAAGAATGTCACAAAATCTGGTCCAAAGGAAGTAGATGTTCTTTGACGTTTGCTACGCCTTGGATCTTCTACACTTGGAGTATTTTCCTTTGGTTCTTCCCGAGGTCATTTAGGTCTTTCACTTAACGACTCACATTCAGTTTTATATGGATAAATGCTTTCAAAGAACTCAACATTATCTGATTCCATTACCGTATTAACATGAATCTCAGGATTATCGGATTTATGGACCAAAAATCGACATGCTTTACTATTTGTAGTATATCTAATGAAAATGCAATCTACTATTTTTGGTCCGATTTTAACCCTTTTAGGTAAAGGAACTTGTGCCTTTGCTAGACACCCCCACACTTTGAAATATTTTTCCTTTCCATTTTTCATATGGAATAGTTTGTGTTTTGCTGTGGGGTACTCTGTTGAGTATTTGGTTAGCTGTAAGGATAGTTTCCCCCCACAAACTCTGCAGTAATCCGGAACTTATTAGTAAAGAATTCATCATTTTCTTTAGTGTTCGATTTTTTCTTTCCGCAACTCCGTTGGATTGAGGTGTGTAAGGTGCAGTAGTTTGATGGATAATTCCATATTCCGAACATATTTATTCATATTCTCCACCTCTATCACTTCTAATCATTTTGATATTTTTATTCAATTGATTCTCTACTTCATTCTTGTATTGCTTAAATGCTTCAATTGCTTCATCCTTACTATTAAGCAAATAAACATAACAATAAATTAAAATAAATAAATAAACATAACAATATCGAGTGTAGTTGTCAATAAAAGTAACAAAATACTTTTTCCCACCTCGAGATGGTGTCGACTTCATATCACAAATGTCAATATGAATTAAGTCTAAAGGATTTGAATTCCTTTCAACAGACTTATAAGGATGTTTTACAAACTTAGATTCAACACATATTTGACATTTCGATTTATTACACTCGAATTTAGGCAATACTTCTAAATTAATTAACTTCCGCAAGGTTTTATAATTGACATGTCCTAAACGAATATGCCATAAATCATTTGACTCCAACAAATAAGAAGAAGCTGAAATTTTATTCATAGTATCAACAACCATTACATTGAGTTTGAAAAGGCCCTCTGTGAGGTAGCCTTTTCCAACATACATTTCATTCTTGCTCACAACAACTTTATCAGAGACAAATACACATTTGAATCCATTCTTCGCAAGTAAATAAGTAGAAACTAAATTCTTCCTAATAGTAGAAACATGAAGAACGTTGTTGAGCGTTAACACCTTGCCGGAAGTCATCTTTAAGAATATCTTCCCATAACCTTCAATCTTGGCTGTTGAATTATTTCCCATGGAAATCTCTTCTTCGGGACCAGCAGTAGAGTAAGTCGCAAATGCTTCTTTGACAGCACAAACATGTCGAGTGGCTCCGGAGTCAATCCACCACTCTTTCAGATTTCCAACTAAGTTGCATTCCGAAAGCATTGCCCAAAGATCATCAGTATCATCATTCTTCTCCACTATGTTGGTCTGTCCCTTCTTCTTATCCTTTTTCGAAAGACGAAAATTAGGGGCTTTGTGACCAACTCTTCCACAGTTGTGGCAGTTTCCCTTGAATTTCTTTTTGTTCTGCTCATTAGTCTGTCCAGAAGATCTCTTCCTCTTCTTACTTTTTGGAGCAGTATCCTAAACGATATTAGCTCCCATGATCATTGAATTTTCACGAGACTTCTTCTCGGCTGTTTTGTTGTCTTCTTCAATCTTGAGANGAAGGAGGCAACTTTTCAATCATTGCAGCCACTTGAAATGCTTCATTCACGACCATACCTTCAGCAATAAGGTCGTGAAAAATAAGTTGAAGCTCCTGAACTTGGGTTCCCACAGTTTTGTTGTCTATCATTTTATAGTCTAGAAACTTGGCAACCACAAATTTCTTCAAGCATGCATCTTCCGTCTTGTACTTCTTCTCAAGTGCGTCCCATAATTCTTTCGAAGTATTCATCGCACTGTACACATTGTACAAGTCGTCCTCTAAAGCGCTTAGGATATAGCCTTTGCAAAGAAAATCTGGCTACTTCCATCCTTCAACAATCATGAACTTCTCGTTGTCTGGCATGTCCGTAGCAGGCACTGGAGGTTCTTCACTAGTGAATTTCTGCATACCAAGTGTGGTAAGCAAGAAGAACACCATTTGCTGCCATCCTTTGAAGTTGGCTCCAGAAAATTTCTCCGATTTTTCTACCGGTGGAACAACAGTCTGGCTTGACGAGGCTATCATCGTTGCCGCAACAGTCGTAGAAGAATTTCCGTTATCAATTGCCATTTTCACTGTCAGCAACAGAAGAGTTCAATCAATGGCAGAACCAGAACAGTAAACAATACTGTAATCAACAATAAACAGTATGTATAATAAATAAAAATCGAAGTTTTTATATATTATTTCACAGAAAATGATGAAGTTTTTATGTTCTTCAAATCGTTTTCTGAATTTCAAAACTCTGATGATGTTTTTATATCTTCAAATCAGAATAATAAAATTCAGAAGGAGTAGGAAACTCACAGGTTTTAATCTCCATAAACAGAATACAGAAAAAAAAATATAATTTCCTTAAGATTGTTAGTAATCTGTATTGCTGTAAAATAAAATAATAATTTTTCTGAAAATACAGAAACAGTGAGAAACCTCACGAGCGCGGGCTCTAGCGCGGCCGCGCTAGTGGGATTTATCTGGGACAGTAAGAAACCTGACTAGCGCGTGCTGAGCGCGGGCGCGCTAGTCCAGGCGTCCTCAGCTTCTCTTCTGGAAAAAAAATAATACAAGAATAAACCGAGCCCACTGAATACACAGTGTGTCCTTAAGAAAATTATTCCCCTCAAATACCTGAGATTTTGGAATATATCCTCCCAGGATAGAACGATTTAACTCACCAGCGTATCGGTACCAAAAACTCCGGTGATCGGCGAACCACTTGATGGTCGTAAAACACACTGGAATATTTTTGTGCAGAAGAAGAAGAAGAAGATCAGAAAATTTAGTAAGTAAAGGTTCTGGGATTCAAGGCATATTTATAGCCAATGTCGTACTGTTTCTGAAAAGGTTTTTGCAACCTTATTTAAAATAATCCGGGAAAGAAAAATGGACCAGACCTTTGTCTAAAAAGATTAATCAATCAATCTTTGACCAAATCCAAAGCCCGAAGCCGAGCGAGCGACGACGACGACGACGGCGCGAGGCTTGTCTTCTTCTCAACTCTTTAAGAGCTAGAAGAAGAGCTTCTCTATATATACACATAGATTTTCTTTCCTTCTTCCAATAAGGGACAAAGTGCATTAATTCAAAATTTCACTTCCTCCATTTCTTTTCCCATCATTTTCCATTCACTTTCTTTAAGCTACACCAAGCTTAAAATTAAGCTACACTAAGCTTAAAGACCAATGGGGTGGGCTACGATGGATACAGTGAAATCAATCCTTATTCCGCACTCCCTCTCACCGGCCTGAAACATATATAAATCATGAATTCTTCAGAGCGGGCCGGCAGGCCGGGTGTACGGGGACCGTCGAAGAAGTGCCTCAACGCGCCGCAGCCACTACTTTGACTCCTTTTATGCAATTATAAACTCGACATTATGTATGCCTATTTTTCACTCAGTTCTGAGTATCTCATATTTTTTCATTTGAAATAAGTTAGAGATTGATTTTTATTCTCTTTTTCCTTTTTCTCCCTTCTTTATTTTTACCAGATGGGTTAATTAATTCGAATGCAAAGTCAAAAATAAACTACTAGCAAATGTCCTTCAAAAAAGACTTCTGCAGCTTCTCCAGGTTGCAATCAAAATTGACATTTTAAGCCACCAAAAAAAAAAAAAAAAAAAAACTAAACAACGCAACTTTTTGTTTTTTGGTTGCTAAACAGATGCATTTTATTGAAAGCACTAAAGAAGTTCAAGTAGTAGTTTCAATCAAGTCTTTGCATGGTTCCAAGCCCCTGTCGATTAGTAACCTGCAATTGGTCAACAAGTGTGAATATCATGCAGTTTTATTTGGTGCACAAATCAAATTAACCGGTACCTGAGAATCTGTCCCCACAATTCGTGAAAACAGATTATTTGTATCGTAAATGATGATAATTATTTGAAACGAGACTCTCTTCACCAAGTACGTCTCAGATCCGATCTTTGATATGTAAATAAATTTTAAACACTAAAAGATCTGTCTAGGATTGTTATTGTTTTCTGTTACGTGTTACAAACACCTATATGCCATCCTTCACTTATGTTTAACGATAAATTTATAACGTCCTTCTCATTCTAAATCTTAACACCTCTTCTTCAATATGCGAATATACAGTTGCATCAGATAACTCATTTTTACCTACCTTAATGTATTTCTTTAACCCACTTTGACATCTCATTTCTCCACTGGCCAAAAGTTAAACTCTAGTAGTTAATTATAAAATTGTTTTTTTTTAAGTGAATCCAACCATTATTCAAGCCGTAATATTAACACAAAATTACACGATGCCCATAGTAGCAGTATACGTTCACCAATGAAAGACGTACAGCGCTACATTTGGGATATTCACACTAGATTCAACTCAGAAAAGGAAGGCCAAATACACAGACAGCCCTCTAAGTTGGCATCAATTTTTATTTTGGCGCTCTATCTTAATACTGTTCCATTTTGACACTCCGGCCTCATTTAATATGTTTCATTTCAACACAAAAAACTGACTTGTCACATTGGGCGAGTTTCCTCACCTGGTAGGCACGGGAGGCTCTATTTTAAACGCCCAACCTCCTTCCCCATTATTTCTTTCATCTACACTTTCAAAATAATTTCTTGGTTGCTTTCGATCTCCATCTCCATAAAGCTTTGAAGCTTTGCCGTACTTTTAGTTTCTTGCTTTCGATAGCGTTTTTCTTTATTTATTAAAATCCATATATTCATCTGAAGCTTGAAGTTCCAAGCTTCAACACTGTTGGTGATATGTCGTAGTTCAATTTGTGGAATAGGCTATTGTTAAGTCCTGTGTGCCTTTTATTTTATGAAACTGGTTTTAGGTACCAATTATGTTCAGCTGCAATCAGTGATTTCATTACCTAGCTACAACCAGGGACTTTAGAAAGCAGATTAGGATTTCATCACCTACGACCAGAAAGATTAGGGTTTCATCACATACGAGTAAGGATTTTGGGTTTCGGGTAGTTGGGTTAGACCCATTTGACATGGACTACAAAATAGTTGGCTACATTTTATTGGATAGTTATTACACCTCAGAAGCGTGCTCTTTTACGTCTTGGAAAATCTTCCTCCTTGCTCCTAGCGTATTCTTGCCTCCTTGAGTGTTGTTTTACCCTAAAGTGTGTCAAAAGTATGTCCTCTCCTCCAAAATACTGTTTTTCCATGTGTATATACCAAGTAGGGTCGGACCCAAACAATTATACCTTTTCCTACGCGAAAAGGGGTGATTTTCCAGGTCTGGACGACCACAGTCCGGGCACGGTCATTATGTAAAAGCTCTTTTACGTAATCAGTATAAATGGGGCAGAAAGTTGAGATTAGGCAGGCAAACTTGTTTCAGCTTTTAAGTAAATGAGAATGGATTGTAATTATTTTCCTTTTCTTTTCCAGAACAGGGTTGAAGCTACTTTCCTTGTTAGTTAGTAAGTATAAAGATGAATTTATGAAGACTCGATAACACATTAGCAAACAACTTGAAGTGAAAATGAATAGACAAGTCAATATAGAAGCTGATCAAAAGTCAACAAATAGCAAAACAATAACAATAGACATGTAGACACCAAACTCTCTAATGTAAGTAATAGAATCTCTGACTAAAGAAACATGAAAAAATGAATTGATAGTAATAATCAGCTAAGTAAATTACCCCAAAAAAATCAGCTAAGTAAATTACCCAAGAAAATCAGCTAAGCAGAATCAGCTTTGGGTCTGGTCTCCACAAAAAGTGCTCAAATTATTGTCAGGTCTTCACTGGCATACTCACTTGAACCATTAAGAGGGGCACAATGTGTGTCCAACTACTGATTGTTACCTAAGGTAGCTGCAAAAAATGTCTCCATCTTGGCTCCGGTTTTCTCAGAATTATTGAAGACAGAAAATGCCTCGATGAACTTCCAGCGACATGAAGATATTTAAGCGTCCATCCTAGATTTTCTTCGGGGGCAAAAAGTTATAAAGACACTTCATCTAGCACTTCATCTAGCAGATTTTGCTTGTACAACGCCAAGCTCTGCAGAAAGGGGTAGTAAATTACATAAATTTCGACAGCTCTACAAGCTTCATGCATCATATCAGACGTGCATCTAGCAGAAAAGAGAGAAGCATTGATGATAAGGTAACGGTGTGATAGAAATGGTTGTTAAAGTCCATTAATGACAATATGAGATGCTGTCATCAAAATAATTCTCATTCCAGAAGGGAAAGTATGAATGTAGAGCAAGTGCCAGGATTGCACCTTTCATCAGAAACAACATACACGCTGCTGTAATTACCCTTCCACCAATCACCAAAGGAATCATACAGTTCTACAGCCTTAAAAATGGCACCTTTACCACTTTATTACACCCATGCCTGAAATCTACCGTAAGAGGAACTTGCCTAACACTAGTAGATTATCGTTGGGCACGCATAGCCCTTAAGTGGTCCTATAGCTTATGCAGCATGACTCGTCGAATACAAAATAATGCCTGTAGGCAAGTCCATCACCTGGAATGCCAAATGGAGGCCTATAGTAAGTCGAGAGAGGTCAACTTGGATAATCTATAAATGATTCATGCAGATCTTCTGATCGTCTTGGATTTTGAATGTCTGATATTCGCTTCTCTTATTTCATAAGGCCAAAGATCTGATAGGAAATTAAGCGATTATTATATACCCTTCTCTTTCAATGGACACTACCTATACATCTTGTTTGATACCAATTCAATCGTGTCCACTTTTACAAGTTCTTAATTATTTTCACTTCGAACAGTAATCTCTAAACAATGCCAGGACTCATTTCTAGTTTTCTGCTTTTTCTTTTGATAAATTGTAGGGAGGGAGGGAGGGCCTTCTATCTTTTCACTACGAAGAGATTTTTGTTCCCATAGGTGGAAACTAGAGACATAAATATTATGGAATTATATTTTAACAATCAAACAATATTACGGTAATATGTAGTTACACGCTGTATCATCTGAAGCAAGGTATCAACAATGACTCTTATGGTTGTCTTTTTCTCTTGATCATATGCTACAATATTCCTCAAAAATAACGATAAATATAATTCTTTAATGAACATAAAACAAGTAAATTAAAGGTCATTTCACTTAACCAACTGCTCCATTCAGTACACAGAAGTCTCATTTTGCAACTCCCTACTATCAGACCCTCCATTACCGCCATGACAAAGGAGAAAAACATTGATAACTGTATGGTTAAAAGCTCACTTGAGGTAGGCTTAAACCCTGAAGCTAAGTGCAGCTTAAGCAGCTCTTCAGTGCTCTCACTCTCAGGCTCCCTTTAGTAGGGTCAGACTAAACAATGGATATAGCGGGCAAAGTGATATAGTTGTAACTAAGAAAACATTATGAATGATTATGTTAGAGATTAAGAGTAACAAATTAAGAATATAGCATAAAAAATTAGTCACTAAACCTAAATCATATATTAAAGTTACTTGTTTTGTTCTCAGTCGGAAATTTAAAACCGAAAATAGATTTTGCACCTGATTGACTATGACCAAAGTTGTGGCTACTTTTTAAAAATTTTGTTGATATAATTGTTGTTCACTTGTTTGTCTTTTATAGTTGCCTTTTCAAGAATTATCTTCTTTTTTTTTTTTTCATTTAGGCGTTATTCACTAAAACCCACACTTCAATTGCGCAAATTTTTTACTCTTGTTGCCTTTGATAATATTCCCATTTTAGTGTTATGGTCAAGGAAGCACATCTTCATCTTCTATTTGAAACTTTCATCATCCTATTGTGTCCTTGGCATCATAAACGTGGCATCTCAATGGGCTAATAACATAACCTCAGCTTAAACTGAACTTTCTATCAATTTATTAGTGTTTTTTTTTCAGTTTGAAATCTGAAGTACTTCAGGAGACAGAAATAAACAGAAGCTACCTACCAAATTAACTACTATAGAATGACATACATTAAAGGGCAGGGCAGCTTGGTGCACAAGGCATCCGACGTTTACGCAGGGCGGTGGAAGGGCCACACCCCAAGGGATGTGTAGACAACCTACCCTAATGCAAGCATAGTGGCTGCTTCCACGGCTCGAACCCATGACCTATTAGTTACGAGGAGACAACTTTACCGTTGCTCCAAAGCTCCCCTTCTAGAATGACGTATATTAATTAAGCAGAAAAGATATTTTACCTCTGTATAAGCATAAACTCCAGCCTCCACAGATCCCAAGGGACTTCCCCTCCTGATGAATTGATTCCCTTTGTATATGTAAAGCATTGGCACTCCAGTTGAGAGTTCTAAGTGGATGACCTGTTACCAAAAAGCTATTCAAACCCAACTAACATACATGCATAGAAAATGCATGGTACTAATGAGAAAAATGAACATACTCGTTACCTCCTCAGCAGTCAACTTATCGAGATACATTAGGATGGACCTCAATGAATTTGCATGAGCTACTACCATTACATTCTTTCCACCGGAAAGTTGGGGTTCAACCTGCAAGTAAATGCTCAATTATGAGCGGCCGTGATTTCAAGCCCTGCATCAGTAGAAACTAGTCTCCTCTATATGCGTTTATGCTTTTTATAAATCACAGCAGCTTACTTGCTCTTTGAAATAGGTAACAGCTCTTCGCAGGCACATTTCCAAGCTCTCACCATTGGGTGGCTGAGCATCATAGCTTCGGCGCCATTTATAGACTTGCTCTTTCCCGCATCTTTCAGCTGTTTCCTGCTTATTATACCCTTGAAGTTCCCCGTACCTGTAAAATAACATCCTTTTGAAGCGGGGACGACATCATACTGGAATAAAAACAAAATGAGAGCTGCGAAAGTACATTCTTTCATTCAGTTGCCATGCTTTAATAACAGGAACAGATTGCATCTCAGTGCCTTCACTATAAATTTGACTCCACAGTTTGGCCTGTTCAGTCTCATTGTGTATAATAATGGGCACCTGGAATTCGAGTAGGATTAAGTACTAAATACTGTGGCCTTTTCTTGGATAATTTTAATATCTTTCTGTACATTATATTGGTGATATAAGAACACAGAGCACGTAATCTTTGGCATACCAACATTTCAGTAACATGGAGACAATTTACACTACAATAAGGAGGGAATCTCCTTTCTTGAATCTCTATTATCGTTCGAATTTTATTGGATGTCCCGAAGGGACCTCATTTCTTGAATCTGATGGAAAGATTTAACGAATATAGCAATAAAGACACTTTTATTTATTTATTTCCTGAAGTGTTTATTTTAGATGCTAAATCTTGTTTTACCACCGTCCACATAGCTTGTAACATGAGAAAAAAACGAGAAAGAAACATTAAGCCATACATAACTAACAAAAAGACTTTTAAAAAAGGATAACAATATCTTGGAAGCAGGAAGAACATTTCCTGGAACCAGCCAATAGTATTACTATTTGTTTTACGAAGTCTAGCATACTCTTATTTCAGATTGCTAATTCGAGCGGTATCCTCATGGATTCTGATTTCTGAATCAGAAATATTAACATAAACTAGGTTAAATGATTCAAAACAATTAGCAAAACAAATGTAGCAATTGAACGGGAACTTCCTCCAAAATGGATCACCATGAAAATGATCAGTTTTGGCATACATATTATAGATCCTAAGGGGACTTGATATAGCATAAGAACGGACACCATGACGACAGCTGTAATGGTCCAACCGTACGGGAAGCTTCAAACTAAAGAGTAAATTCAAGATTTTTTGTAGCTCTACCCTAAGTCATTAAAAAGCATTGCATTAGTTAGCAGGGCCATGCTTCAAAAAGAAGAAGTTTCAATGACCAAAATGCAGAAGTACCTTTTTGCAGTGATGCTCTGTTAGAGCAAGCATGGCCGTCATCTGAGAACGAATCAATGCAGAGATGTAGACAACATCTATGGGTAGGTGTCTGATTCTCTTACCGGCTTCAATTGCTTCTTCTACTCCTTTATTGGTAAGTGGCACATCTACACAACCAGTGAACAGGTTCTTCTCATTCCACATTGATTCTCCATGCCGTATTAAGATCAAGTATGATTCAGCTGCAGCGAATAAAGCCTTAAATAGGACAAAAAGATCAAGAACTAGAACGCCCACACAACAATTAATGAATCCACTCACTTTTTGATAGATGATAACGGAAAGAAGTCAAGAACTATTGGAGAGGAATGTACTCACGTACTGATCTCCGCGAATCTTTGATGCTTGACAATGAGGAGAAAATTGGCTTAATAGCACATAAAGATGAATTTGGTGAATACCCTATGCATTTTAAAGACTGCCTCAAATTGCAACTTTCTTTTGTCAAAACTGGTTTCATTTTAAGACCGTCATACGAAGATGTGACCAAGAATTTTCTACAGCCCTCATTGGAAGCGCAAGTGCTGCAACTTATGAAGTATATTGCTTGGTGATAAGCAGCAGCAACCATATTGACTTTGCAGTTATCCCAACTAAGCATCACAATAGGAAAATGAATAGACATCAGTATCCAGCTAAATTTCAAAACAAAATCTAGTAACTGCATTTCATACAAACTCAGATGAGCTAATGGACCATTTTAAAAGAAGAAATTATGATAAGTAAACTAGTAAAAATCATTTCATGGATAATTACACTAGAATTGTGTTATCGTACATCCTATCAAGTTGACCACACATGTTCATAGTCATGTAACTAAGAACATGAAGAAAAATCTTCCAAATCGAAAAAGTGGCCAAATACATAAGCAGAAATTTAACAGATGCATTTAAATAGCTCAAATACATAAAAGCGAAAAAATAAAAAATAAAAAAAGAATGTTGATTCCATATGTGAGTTAACAAAAAGATGATGATACCTATTTGTGATCAAACTGGACCTTTCTAGAACTTGAAATTAAAAGAATGCAAATACAATGAAGATCATACATGTGAACGCGGAGATCTCAAAGAACGGCTGCCGGAGGGTCGCTGTCATTCTGTAACAGTTAGTTGCGACGTCGTTTCATGCCTCAAGGGACTCGTCACAGTAAGTTGCTCGTGTTCAACTTGGGCTTGCTTCAGTTGGGCCTTTATCCATGGGCCGTTTACATGATTTTGTTAAGATTTGCAGCCACCTTCGTTGTTTTAATTTAGGAAATATGACATTGTATTGCCACTGTAAAATAATAGACAAAAAAAATATAAAAAGAGTATATTTTTTGTATATATATATATTCTATATGTTATATACAAAAATTATATAAGTTTTATACACTTTTTCGGCTACCAAATGTAAATAGTTTCTGGCGCGGGCTAAAAGTGATAATACCCCTTTTATTTAGGGTCATATTACCAAAAGGTTTTGGAGTAAGTATAATCTATGGATACCGGTTAAGAAAGTATAAATGATACTAGGTAACCACTCTAAAGGTAGAAATTGCACGGGACACCCTATTTGGTCGCCCTCATTTAACCTATTGTATTGGTAAAAAAGAGTTTCACACGTAAGCCAGCTTTTGACAACTCAGCCAGTCACATGGATACATGAAAACATGACAGATGGACGTAACTCTTTGAAGAGGTACGGTACAAAGAGGCACGGTTCATTAAATCCACGAACTTATCAGCCACGAGAAATTCAACTTGATCAAAACGGAGAGAGGCACATTCAGAATGAATCTAGACAAAGCTAAGCAGATTCAAGGACCCACAATTGATTACTCGAATGTTATGTAACTGAACCCCTATTACCGTTATCCTTTGTAACCCCTCATTAATGTCATAATTAGTCATTAATGAGTAACCATAACAGGAGTCGTACGTTATAAGAATCTCCTATATAAGGGAGGGGAATACAGCTTGTAAAGGCATCTGATTCTCGAATACAATCAACTTCAATCTTTTATTTATGTAATATTGTCTATTATTTATTTTTTCCATTATCTTGATTATCAGTAACCCGTATTCATCTTAAAAATAAACTTTAGTCAAAGGGTCTAATTCTTTGGTTAAACAAATTGGTTCCGTTATCGGGAACCTGATAATCTTTGTTTACTTTCCATGTGATATCCTTTTAATTATGTCAAACCCCAACGACAACAACCAGCAAAGTAGTGGAACCCCAGTTCCATTACCTTCAGGAACCCCACGTGTTTCGAGGGAACAATCCCTAGAAAGATCCAATAACAACCATGGTAGTAATGATCAAACAGTGGAACAAGATCATGTAAAGCAAATTATTGTAGAGTATGTGAGCCAAGCTTTGCAAGAATTTGCGAGAGGATTACTAGAAGCGTTGCCTACACCGCCAACGCCACTCCCCAATAACACTATCACCATGGAAAATCTTCAATCTGGGTTGGCAAACTCAGGAAGAGGAGATACTCCTAATGAATCTCTCGAAAAGAGACCAGGTATATATAATAACTCATAATTACAAAATTTACTGTTAACCATGCAGAAACAGATGAAGGAGCAGAACGATCGCATCGAATAAATTTCTGGTGTACCACTTGTCATCAAAGGCATCGATGTTGATAAATATTCTCAACAACCGTGGAAGCCAAGTGCGACACCTTTGCCTATACCCAAGAAGTTTAAAAT